>PHWZ01000563.1:0-21337 GCA_004379285.1 Botryotinia calthae
TTCCATCTGGGACTCAATCTTAGCTCTGCAGACTCTTAATTAAGAGCTGGAGGTTCGTAGGATGCACCGCGTACAGGTGTTGAGACGTCGCATCCCTAACCTTTTAGCATTCTTGATACATAAAAAGCATCCAAGATCAAATCTCCAATTTTTCATTATTAAGTTACTTCGAACTATAGAAACTCCGAGGGCTACAAGGTGACTATCACAATGATGTTGAATGACAACAGTCATCTCTTCTATACTGTCATATATCCTCTAGCTAGTTCCCTGTCCTTTCCAAGAATCATAAACAAGTTTTAGATTCTAGCTTCTATCCATGTCTCAGCCTTGAACTTTTCGATGCTACGCTCAGAGAGGAAGGAATACCACGAGTCGCATTTGTTTTCCAGAATCCTAATCTAGCTGGTTAAAGAAGTACACCAGGCACATTTTTGATCCAAAGTCTTACGATTTCTGATATCTGTCATCTCATCGACTTTGGAATAAATATCCAACCCTAAATCAAATACTGGATTGGAGGACTGATTGGATGAGCGAGCGGCCAAGCCATTCTAATCTGGTGACCTGTAGTTATTAGTAAAAGCTTCTCTCCTTCATTCCTTATTTTCTTTCGGATACTTACAAGTGCAGTGTCTTATCATAATTAGATTTATTCTGAGACCCATGCCTGAGCCTATTGAGCGTAATGATTTCCATATCCGACATCACTTCAGCTGTCAGCTTATTTACGGATACAATGGTTTCCAAAAGTGCATCAGATTCGAGCACAGCTGAGTTCGTATTGCTGAACAATTGATCGCTTTGAATAGAGGCTGAATTCATTGGAGCAGCTGTCCCTTGACTAGCTTGAAAAGGGGCCCCGATTCTTCCCCCGTTTCCAGGAGCTAGAAGACTCGCAATATCCATTTGTTTGAGTCCAGCTGAATTCCATAATGATGGCTTTGGACTTAGCCTGGTGTGCGTACGAGTTAGCAGTGTGGAATCTGGGTGGTCGGAAGTTGCCTAGTGACGTGAATCGCGTTGAAGTGATCATATTATCATAATGATTGGTGTATCTTCATACAAGAATGTGAAAGCATATGTTTCGCAATCAAAGAAAAAATCTCAATAGTAGATGAGAGGCATAGAGAATAAGAGAAGTTCTAAAAGGTTTGTGAGAGATGAATTTACATATCATCATGGCTGAGAAGGAAGGAAAGAGGCTCGTCACTCTGACCGGGCTCAAGTCTTCCTACTTAAATATTTAGCTGGGTAGTTGCAACTTGTCAACATCAGTTTCATCAAACCTCAACCCCATCAAATTCACACTCCTATTCAATTATCTTGTACGAGCTTCTTTAGCCAACATCCATTCCCAATCCGCTTCTTTCCCATTTTAGAAATCCTCTAAGCAGCCACTCAAATTCATCTACATATTCAGCCGATACCCTTCCATCTCGTCCGCCAAAACAAAACTGATACTCATCTCATATATTCACTATCCCGTCACCTCCCGTCTCATCTTCTACTCTTGCCCTCTCTCGTAACTCACGCTTTGGAGATACCATATGGTAGAAAGATAGGAAGCGTGAAACACGCGCTTTCAACTGAATGACGAAACTAGTGATTTTTTCTGTATAAAGTTTCACTCTAGTAACTTCACTCTGAATTCACTTCAGACTCGCTTCCCATTATACTCTCTAGTCTCCCAATCAAATCGCGTCTCTCAGATATCAAAACTTTTGTTGCATATCTACAAAATATAAATCTCACGATACCTCTTCCAAATAGCCCCCCACACCAAAACGAAAAGCTTCATATCCTGAATTGAATTTTAGACCTGATGAAGAGAATGAGATTTGAAATCCCTCTTTTTTCTTTTCCTCATTTTTTCAGCATATGGAAGAAATTATTTTGTAATTATCTCGAACTTCACTTCTGGAAGTTCGCTTCACCAAATCTCGCTTCATTCACTAATAATATCTTTTCTCCCATCACCAGCTCGTCATTTCCCCAGCGAGCTATGTTACACATCTGTAGATATGGTCTCTATGCAGATGGATGAGGCAAGTGAACAAAACTATACTGACGACTTTCCTCAGAAATGCCGCTCTCTAATATCAGAACATTTTCACTTTAATTTTACTTCACTTCCCCATCTCCAATCATATCACACCCCTTGAGATATTTCATCGATATAAGAAGACTAAAAATAACAACTCCAAGCTGGCCAAAGAATACTCATTCTCACTATAAATAGTCCAATCATCGCTCAATACGAAAGAGCGTTGTGACAGTCTAGCTTGCAAAACAGATACCCGCGGAGCGGAAAGGGCCTCCGGTGGGTGTGACCAGCGGAGCGGATCGTCCGCAGGTACAGACAATTTTTGCGCAGCCGTGGAGACCGTCGTCGAGTCGAGGAAACCTCCTTATGAACAATCCCATATGTTTCTTCCAGATTCGAGGCTTTAGGAGTACCTATCTGCTATAATGTCTAGTCTCAATGTTCCAGCTTGGCTCAGAAATATAAAAGCTTTGGGTCCTTTGATGAAAGACGAAAACTCGATTTGATGAAAGATGAAGATAGGAGGAACCACATTTCTCATGGTTAAAGCCATCATTAAAACCATACTGCTGTTTCTGATATCTCTGACAACATGCGTATCAAGGGCAATCACGCACAGAAAACCGAAGCCTGAGGATAATCCATTTAATCAGAGATATCTCAGAGATATCAAGGAACTCCTGATCATCATCTGCATGGAGATTTTCAACGATTTCCTTGTACTTCGAACCAGAAGACAGTACCATTACAATGTAATTAATCAAAAGACAGTAATACAAAAAACAAACAGCTGCCTACTTAATGCTTGACATAAGATATATCGGAATTGGGGTCCCTTCACTCACTCTATCTTCAAGTCTTCGTTTTCATTGTACCAGTGCAGGTGATCTTGCTCGAGGACGCATATAGTTACATGGCATTGTGCTATATTGAGAATAGAAACGAAGGTCCCATATTGTCGTGAATTCTCATGAGGAGGATAAATTGATAGATGGTCCTCTTTCTATATTATACTATGTCGGTATATAAAGTTGCTTGCTTGTGAGATTTTACAACTATTGTGTGAGGCTACACCATCATTCTTATCGCACCTCGGAGTTTAGATTAGCCGATCCATATGGGAACCGAGCAAACACATGTTAACCAATAGATAACAGATAGCAAATAATCCACCTGCAAGGCTGAGCTTTCAAAGATTCACATTGTAGACATGAGATAACTCATGTTCTATAGGAGAGCAAATAAAGTCATTCGTTCCTGTCCTCTCTTGTTATTCTTCTCATAAACAAGACTCATCCCTCTCTTTGCATGCTTTCATCTATGCTTGACAATGGAACTGCAAATTTCAAGAGAAACCCCGCGTACTAATGGATCTATCAGACAATGATCGTGCAGGTGAATCGAAAGCTCCAAGAATACCACGACAAAGACGCTTAAAGCGCAAGAACCTCGCGGAATCTCCAGTACGATCATCGAAGTCTTCTAAAAAGAGGTCGAAGAAGAAAGATAGTACTCCTCCTCTATATGATATAAACGGCATATTGGATGAACGAAAATCTGGAAAAATTACGGAATATCTGATAGATTGGAAAGACAATCCAGAAACAGGGGAGTCTTACGAACCGACCTGGGTATGATTGATGAAACTCAATCCAACATATATCAAAGCGCTCCAAACTGACCAGTGAATACTTGTAGGAACCTTATGCCAATGTTACGGAAGCTGCAATTTATGAATGGGAAAATCGACCTGGCATCCAAAATTACAGTTCCCAATCCCAAGATAGCGAGCCTATACGCCCGGCGAAACGGAGAAGAACAAACAACACTGAAGTCACTGTCTTATCAAAGAAAAGACAGGGTCATAATTCCAATAGAGCCGTTGGAGAGGGTGTCGGAACGAAGAACAAGATCCAGGAGATCAAGGATAGTTACGAGGACCAAGATTCGGGCCCTGGAAATGGTCTTTCCATTGTGATAACTCTCAATAAAGATATAAATCCAAACGAATATACTGTCGTCAGGTCATCTCAAGTTTCAGATTACTCAAACTCCCAGGAACATTTACAAGCGTCCTCTCCTTTGCAAACCCAAGACTCACCAAATTCACCAGATTCTCAAAGAGTATTGCCACGTAGAAGATCAGCTCCGGCGTTTATCTGGGACGAGGATATTGAGCCAGACTCTCAATACTTATCTGGATCTACTCCATACCATCCGTCCATTCCGAGGAGTGCAAATGACAGTGAAGACCTTCAATCGGTACGACCCGAGATTTCGGACCGAACCCGGAAGGGTATTAGCCGTAGTATTCTTGGAATCACACAACATAACGTTAAGGAGCAACAAAAAGCTCCCAGTAATAAATTAAAGCAAAACCAGGCGTCCTTGAATTCTTCAATCCCGGACAGTTTTCTAATTGACAATTCATTCTCATCAATTGATCAGGATTCTGCCCCACCGGTATCCTTGACACCACATCAACATCTAAGACCGGAGCCCCCCTTAGAACCTGCAGCCAGTGAGGAATCGTCTCAACAACCCCCCGTCACGGATCTTCCTCCGGCGTTGAAGCCATTGATTCCTAACTCTCAAAATATTCTTGATCAATCATCAGAAGAGGAAGAGGACAAGGAAGAGGAAGAAGAGCGCGAGACAGATCAATCTGAGACTCGAAAGCAATCACAAATACAATCACAATTGTCGTTGGAGATACCTGATTCATATCTTGTGAGCGATACACCTACCAAAAGGTTAGTTTATCATTCCTTATTTTATGGAATTGGGTTTCGCATTATTCTTTGAGACACTTTCATGCGATCAAAACTTACAACATCATTTTTAGTTCTCAAACACAAGGCGTGGACGCGCACATTAGTAGTCAAGACCGTGCTTCTTCTTTACCTACTGGTCAATCTCAACCCGAAATTGTACTTTCCGAGTCTCAACGTTCTCAGTCACTCCCCTCGGCCCCAAATAATAACTCAAGCTCAGAAGAGACTTGGCAAGCGGCACAAATCGTCACTCAAGTCCCTAGAACTTTATCTCAAGACCATTTCTGTGGAAATCCCGAGTCACAAGGCTCTAAAGACCACGTGCAGGTTGACAATTCCCAAGTCTCGAATCTTCCACCCACGAGTCCGGAGCTCAACCATCACCACCTTTTAGAGTCGGACTCTGTATCAGGAAACCAAAACAACAACGGTAACTGCGTTGCCCTCATTGAAGATCATCACACGCAGCCATCCGGCCCCGAGCCTTCCGAAGGGGCACAAGTACTAGAGAGCATCGAGTTCGAAGCAGGCCTTTACAACGCCCAGTTAAAATCTCAAGAACCGCTATTTTCGCAAGATCAGGCAGACTTGGCTTGGTCTAGCAGTGGTGACTTGCCAGCGATAGCTTCGCCTTCCACTAAGATGTCAGCTGTTTCTCATCTTGCCGTCGGTGAGAGGAGAGCGAGATCAACAAAGTCTAGATCTCCATCGACCTTGCCTCCACGAGTAGCAACTGCACCGCCAACCTCCTCATCTAATCTCCCATTACCCATGCGGGATAACATTACTAATGTACCGAAGCCGCGCAATCGAGCAACTTCCATGCCAAGAGCGTCAATCGAATCTCCAAGCACGAGTCCAAAAATTTTGACTGTACGCAAACTGGGACGAAATGAGTTTATCATTCCGCTGCCAATGATGAACCAAGTTCGTGAAGTATACGATACTACCGTCAGAGATAGAAAAATCGATATTCTATCTTTCCTAGGGGGGTCGCCAACAGCAGCAGATTCAGAAACCATGGATTTGATGATCGAGGAATTGAAATTAATATGTGATCATCAAGATTTAATAGTGGAGGAGTCTTCGACTCAGAGTCTAGATGACAGTACCCAGGCTAGATATGCTGTAACTATCAGCACCAAGTTCTTGTTTGTTCAACAATTCTTGGACTCACTTCGATCAACTAAGGTTCACGTGGTGATATTAGCACGAGAGATGATCCTACCTATTCTCGAAGCACTCTTCAGATTTAGGGAGTACAATTACAGTCGCCCCGATATATCTGGGACACCGGAAAAGGCTACAAAAGATTCAATGCAGATCACGCTACTTCCCACATGGATTGATGTTCGTGATTGTCTTGTCGCTCCTGCTTCCGTGGTTTTAGCATTTAATTCGTCGTTCCCGACCTCTGAAGTAAGAGATGAATATCACCAGATTCTGCCTCTCGACCCCAAAAATCCAGAAAAGCGCGTACCTTTACTATGGCTTGTCACCACAAACTCTGTTGAACATATTGAACTGTGCATTCCTACTAGAGGATCATCAAGACGCAAAGATAAATTAGTCCAATACATCACCCAAACTCGAAAGGTTGTCGGTCGTTTAGATACAACTATCTACCTTGAACCACAACAGGCCGCCAGAGCAGCTGCGGAGTACATTCTTGAAGATCCGATGGAAGTTTCCTGGCCCATAGTACCCATGCCAGATATCGATATTCCCTTGCCTGGTTATGGAGCTTTCAACCGTCGGTCGGAATCACTGACACAATCTTTGTTTTCGCCAGCTGCACCAACAATACAACCTGGTTCGAAGCGACCGTCTGTAAGTACATTCTTACCTTTCTTATGTCATAACAAGATACTAACTATTTCAGAATTTCGATGCTGTAGACGAAGATACTGCGTTCAAGCGCCAGCGACTTACACCCACAAGACAGGGTAGAGAGCTTGATTTGAATACTATGAACGGGAACTTGGTGGAACTTAACAAGGAGTTAAAAATATTGCGTAGTCGATGCGAGGATTACGAAGGAAGTATAAAACGAATTCAACCAAAATTCCAGCGAGCTCTTGACGAGAGGGCCCGATTGGAACACGAAAATGCTCAAGCCGTGAAACGTCTATCCGAATATGAAAAGAAACTGGACATACAAGGTACTGCAGTCACAAAACTTCGTGAAGAAAATGCTTCACTGAAAAATGAGCTTGCCGTTACCCAAAACTCTCTTGTCACCTCTGCTGTTCCCTCCGTAGCTGAACTTCAAAAGACGAAAGACGAACTTTGTACTGCACAGGCTGAAATTGAACGTCTCAAGAAAAATCACATGAGTGCAGAAAAACGAGCTGATTATGCAACATCTCTCTATCAAGAACACTCCCAACAAAACCACGAAATGCGCAACCAACTTGCAACGCTCCAATCCGAACGCAAGGGCCTTCAAAGCGAGGCCTCCGCCGCTCGTGTCGAGATCCAAAAAGTCAATCATGATGGAATCATACAGCAACAACTTGATTCCATCAATGAGCTCAAGAGAGAACTGGCCGAACGAGAACGAATGCTGGAAAGCGTCAGTAGACAGTTGGAATCATACCAGAACGGTCGCAGAACAACACGCGGGACAAGTGTTCCAAGAAGTCCAAGAATGAATACCATGAGTCCGAGACCAAGAGAAATGGGCAACATGGCACCGGGAAGCAATACAGCTAGCAGGGGAAATAGCCCAGCGCCTGGTATTTTTTCCGGTGATATGTTTCAGGGCGGTGACGCGGGGAGAAGATTCGGCGCCCATTTGCAGTAAGGTGGATGGATTATTTGCTCAGGAATAGGTCTTCAAGCCCGCTTTTAGATTTCGCGCACGAGATCTACTGTTAATTCTGAGAATATACTAGGTATTATTCAATCAAGGCTTTGTACATGGAGGATACTAGAAGGGGAGGATAATTTGTAGCGCGGCATGAACTCGAAATTCCGAGCTGAAAACACAAATGGGTTGGAGGGAGGTCTGAGAGATATCTACACATGGCGTCTTCTGCAATTTCATGATATTTGTTTCTATCTCTGTGCGTTTTTCTATTTGCTTGCGATTTGGTGGAGTGGGAGGAAATATTGTTTTCGCATATGCTTTTGCGTTGCATGTATCAGTAGCTGGAGACGTATACCAATACTTCATCGGGGCCAGTTAGTCAATAAGATAGCCGGGAGGACTGGATATAATGAGCACCTTTCATAATCGCAATACTTATTACCCACATGCTCAACTTAAACTTTCGACAAGGGGGTAAGTGGTTGTTGGTGTTTTGTGATACTATGCGCTGCTATAGAAAATTTCAGCATCTGTGAGCTCCCAAGTTCCAGGGTATCCAATAGTTCGAACTGTAGTTCAGCAATACAAGGTTTTGAATTTTCAAAAGCAATTAGAAATCTGAAAATAATTCAATGTTTTAATCAAATTTAATATTTCAAATGATTTCAATGTTCTAATTGGTTCGGAGATTTGATAATCTTCATTATTAGACTACAGTCCAGATTATTTGACACTCTGCTTCCAACCCAGTTACGTGGCACGCTCTTGAACTGAAACTAAACCCCGTATACATTATTTATTGTCTCTATCTACCATTGCAAATTGTTATGATTTGCCCTGAATGTCTATCTAGCAATGCTAATTCGCCCCCAGTAAGCTGCAGAGATATTATTCTTTCCTCTGATCCTGTACTGAAGACCCAACCATCCAGCCAATTGTCCCAGTCCATATTAATTCTCTTTCGAAAATTCCCTTCCCACTCCGTTTGTATCCGCCGTACCAACTCCGACCGGCATAATGCTATCCTTTGCTCACAGCGCCATCAAATAAACGCCTATCCATCAAATTCAAAAGTGATGGAGCAATACAACCCTAAGAAATTGTAGTATGAGATGAGCCGAAAGCTAACATGCAAAAAGGACTCATCGGGTATGCCATTAAAAATAATCTAGAACGCCGTTGGCTCCCGAAAAAAAATAAACGTTTTGTTAGTGGCAGTAGAATTGATGATGTTTCAACGCCTACACTGAGAAATCATCTTTGCCTCTGCAGGATCTCGCCCAGCCAACGATCTATCGTTTACAAATTTTTCCATAATAGGATCATGAAAGCGGTCTGAGGGATCCTTTGTTCCCGAGCTAGTGTTTCGCCGCGTGGATTTGATTTTCGAACGATCATGCTTTCGCGAACTAGCTACCGGCGGGGAAGGCGGAAATGGTTTAAGATTTGAGAAAATGACATCAGGCTGATCCAAAAGCATTGGGTCATCGCCAGTCAGATCAACCGCGTTCTCATTAAATTTTGACCCTGTCCACGGTGCCAAATCCGAGCCACGCTGCTCTGGCGATGGGGAACGTAAAACTGCTCCATTCCGTCTCAGTTTTGTATCACTTTCCAATTGTCGAGGCGAATTCATACCAGAACGCGATGGACTTTCCAAGCCTTGGACATAGTCCTCTCCCCGGGATTCGTGCACAGGTAAAAGTCCGGACACTTCGCCTTGTAAGGCTACCTGGCCTGTCGGTTTGCTGATCAAATTGCGAAAAACACCAACAGCATTACCAAGCAAACTTGTACCACTTTGAGATTCTTGTTCGGTCGGTTTCTCGCCCTTGTGAGACTCTTCTTTCTCGAGATCAATGACAGAGGCCTTCCTCCGTGAGTTTTTGACCAACAATTGTTGAACCGTACTTTCCTGTGGTATCTCCTCATCTTCTTGGGAATCACGAATCTCAAGGGGTATGGGAGACTTCGAAGTATTGGCCACAGTATGAGTAGTTTGGCGAGGTTCTCTGTTACGACCTCTTGACCTAGGTTGCTCTTCAATTGGCTTATCGTGTATAACTTTAAGAGAAATTGATGTAGGGCTCTCTTGAGATTGTCCTTGAAGATTGTCCTGGCTGTCACTAATATTGATGACCTCCTTGGATTTTGGCAACGATTTTGGAAAATCCCTCGTCTTTGTCAAGGTATTATCACAATTGTGACGTTCATTGAGCGTAGAGGTATTGGCAATAGACTTTGATTGAGCAATAACTGACTCGGAGCCAGACGCTGTTTGCAATTTTGACAGCCCAGTCTTGTTAGCAGCCATGAATGAAACATCTTTCCCCCGGTTAGCCTTTTTGGCCAATTTAGCCATTTTGGCTGCATGTGCTTCTTGAACTTGCTCCCCCTGAAGCTCAAAAAGAATATTGCGGATCTTAGTACGAAATGCAGGTGTATCATTCCGATCACCATCAACTTCGTACTTGTTCTCCATGATATCTTCGATAAAACTATCAGGACGTTCAAAGAATTCCTCAATGTAGCTTAGCAGGTACACGCCGCAATCACAAAAATTGCCTTGTACAGGAAGACCTTTACCCAAATATCTTCCTGTGGCACTATCTTTGTCCTGTGTTTTTGCCGCCATACCAATGGGTTTAGGGGGTGTGATTGACATTTTTTTCTTCGCTTTAATTTCGGCGACCATGTAATCTTTTAGATTGCTACAGGTATTGGGGTGTTTCATAGCAAGGGAATCAAAGGTGATGATTCTAGGCTGCTTTGGGTCATATGTGCGAATTGGAGGAATTCTTTTGCCCTTTGCCATGGAGTTTGATTTTGCCGGTGGCGAGCTCGATTGTGCTAGATCAATCACATTCGCGCCAGACTGGTCTACGGCGGCATCATCCCGATCCATTTCCAACGAAGTAGATGGCAATCCTTGGTGACTGGGAGGGGAACTCATTGCAGGTTCGAGATTTATTGGAGCTCCGGTCTCCTCGCCATGTGCTAATGACAACTCTCCAAAGCTATTGTCGACACTAGTCTCATCTTTATCACTTACAGATCTCATGGGGGTAGACTGCGGTGATTTGGAGGGTGTAGTGAGTTTGCTTGCGTTGCGAGACTCTATTTCTCTATCCTGTTCAGATTGCGCACCATTCTCGGTAGGTTGCGACGACTGCTTGATCTCCAGGCTGAGAAGTCTGGGTGCATTGCATATGATCGCCACATACCAATGAGTGTTCTCATTGACGGGAACAATAATATAATCGTAAGACAGAAGGTCAACTTTCGCTGTCCATCTCTCAACAGCCTCATAGTTGATCCCTTTCTTGCCTTTTGCAGCCTTGGTTAAGCTTGCATAGAAAAACGTGTTATGGACATAAACACGAGTAGCCAGCTCAGGATGGTGCTGCTCAAGCCAGAGGAGGTAGAACATGATAAGATTATCGTTCAAAAACTCTCCATCGTCAAGCCTGTGAATGTCTTGCTTATCAACGGTAGCGGTCTTCTTACCGCTCTTAGGATATACCACAGATTTCTCCCATTTCTTTTCCCAGGCCCCATTGACCTCTGACCAACGTTCTGGGCTGGGAGTTCTTGCCTCGGAGATCGGTATATATGGCTTTGGCCTGTCAGAGCTTCGTAATGAAGCACGAGTTTCATTGGGTTTGCTCGATGGTGTGTAAAACTCGGCGGGTCCAATTGGATCAGAACTATTATTCTTGTTTTGTTGAGAGGGCGGCATCTGCATCCTTTCATGAATTTTCTGCCTCTTTGCTCTTGAGAGATTGTGATGTTGATCATGCTGATCGTCGTGCCCGAGAAATTGGGTTCGCTGTGCTGTTCGTCTATCTTGATTTGACGTCAAGAGTTGAACATCTTCAGGCTGACTTTCGGCTCTGCTTCGTTTGTTGGCCGCTTGGTCAGTCCTCTTGTCAAGGGTTTCACGGGTACGATGAAACCTTTGATCGATTTCAGAACTAAATGATTCGTTAGCTTGGGATATCAACAATGAGGATCAAGATTACTAACGATTCCACCCAATTAACTTCAACGCTTTTTATGAATGGCTTGATATACTTAAGGAAATTATCAATTTCCTGATTTCCGGAAAATTCTATGAGCATGACAGCGTCTTTCATGGGACCAGACTTCTGAGGTTTTCGGATGACCAATTTACAAGAATCGCGTCCAACTGTTATTTCATGAATAGTACTTGCTTTGATAGAGAAATCTGAAATTGTCCCCTTGTCATTCACAAGACTAATCACTCCAGATTTATCCAGAACCACGCACCACTTCTGTATTTTACCTGGCCGATGCCAATAAAAAGTTGGCGAGAAGACACTTAGAACTCCAAACGATTTCCCGTGGTCCCGTTGTTGTAATTTTTTGTCATCAGATGTACCATTGCCCCATTTGGTCATGTCACCCCTTCTATCAAGGCTCGGTTCCATGTCGATATCACCCTCAACATCGTAGTGATTGACTTCCTGGTTCTGCCGTGATTTATTGATCTGTTTTACATGCGAAACTTCGGGTGGGTTTCCTAGCGAGAGCTCATCCTCACTGCCGTCCCCTAGCTGCAACTCTCCCAATACACGTCTATCTTGTACAGAATTGGGTGGAATGCGCTTTTCAAGTTGCAAATTTGAGACTTCCGACGATTTCTGGGGTTCGATTGCTCTCGCATGTGGAGCTTGGTGTGCGGCTGCAAGGTGTGAATTGCCAATAGGCGGAATTACAACTTGAGGAACCATTTTTGAGACAGAGTGTGAAGCTTGCAGCTCATCTTCTTCAATAGATATAGGATCTCTGATGTCCTCCAGATGTGAACCGTTTGTAAGTCTCTTAGCGTTGGCGGTCTGTTGTGCTTTGAAACCAGCATTTCCGTGAGTGTGAACCTGGCTTTCTGAATGGTGGTAAGAGTTAACTTTATGCCTCTTACGCTTTTCCTTCCGCGGCTTCACTAAGTGATTGACCGCTTGGTATTCAGCTACGGAGTACTCTTGAAAAGACTTGACTCTTGAGCGATTGTCATTTTTGTGGTGAGGCGAGCTATTGTACTGACTCTGTGTAGGTGTCTGGCCCACAGGTCCCTGACCCTGATTCACTTCATACTCAAACAGATTTGGCCCACCGACTATTCCATTGCTTAGAAGTGTTTGCTCTGTTCTTTGCTTCTTGTTGGGTCGTTCGGGTTGAAGATTGAAGAGCTCGAGTGACCGGGCGTGTGAATGTGAAGGAGTGTTTTGTGCATTTCCCAGCCTATTCACAGGCTTTTTGCCTCCTTGTAAAGCAGGTCTGGTCTTCTAACTGTCAGCTAGAGGACAATACGTTTCTAGGGTGCCAGAACATACCATCTTTGCACCGGTCTCTTTGAATGCTTCGGAGGATTGTGCCGTTCGAGAGCTGTACATTTCCTTCGTTAGTAAAAGAACGAACACTGGCAGGACTGCAGAGGAAGTCTATACATTCGGGTGCTGGTATTTTTCCAGTAACGATTCGCAAACGCCCTATGTATTTTGTTAGCACATACTCAATTTGAAGTGTATTCGTCTGCTAAACTCATCATACCACTTGACCGGCTGCACAATCTTGCTTGAGTCCGTACTTCCTTCCTTTGGCGCATCATCAACCAAAGTTATTGGGCTTCAAGGATTAGTTATGCGCCAAAGCCAAAAAGTGTGTGACTTGTGAGTTTCTCAAAATAAGCATACCTGTGATCGTCTAAGCTATCAAAATCATTGATGTGCTGAATGATTGGTTCCTCGTCATTCGCATTACATATTTCGACGTTCGCAAGATTGGAAACTTTTTGGAAGTGGATGTTCTGCAGGCGGGCGCGCGCATCAAATGTTAGCTAAAAGCAGCGAGGCTAGCCGGGAGATTTCAATGATAGTCAGATAGCGTGTATGTAGTAAGTAGCCTTGTGGCTGAAATGCGATAAGATCATGGCAAAAGAAGACGACACATGAGAAAAGAAATATAAAAAACTTACACTTGTCTCTGGCTCTTCCAAGTCACCTATATGGGAGATGGCAGTATCCGATGCCGATTTTGACTCAACCCTTCTTTCCTGAAACCCTTTGTCTATCCTCGCTTCATAGTGTCCATCTGTCTCGGAAATATGTTGAAGATTCATTCGGGGGTGATGGATTGCTGGAACCGTTGATTTCGAGCTGACAGATTCAATATCATCGACGAATGATGGTCTGGGAAGGGATATTTGCGCTCCTTCACTGTTGCACTTTTCATAGATACACTGTTGTTGACTTGCCTGGTGGGTGTTGTTGTTGGTAGTGAAGACTTTTGAGTTCGATACCAGAGGTTGAATATCCTCATAATTTAATGAGGTGCTGGTAATAACCAAGGCTCGCTTCTGAGTGGTGGTTGTTTCTGAAGTTACTTCGGCGTCATCAGATTCCGAACCATTCATGACCACAAGATTTATCGCCTTCTTCTTGGAGGCTGGTGCTTCGTATTGTTTAAGAATACTTTCTATTTCGTCCGTATCTGAATTCGGACTTAAGATGGTGCTGTTGTTTGATTCTCCAGAACTTCTTGATCTGTTACCATTCTCGAATTTCCTCCAGATTGGCGGTTTGAAAATGGAATCCATACTGCCCAGTGGCCGTTCACCTCCTATTTGTTGATTTTCTCTTGGATTTCTTGGACAAGTTGTTCCTCCTAAAGGAGATTTGTTAACGGTGAGCCCATACTCCTTGAAGTTTGAAGGAGATGCACTTCTTCCTTCTGCATATATTGCACAAATAAAACTGGTTGTCATTCAAGGTATTGACTTGACAATGATATTCTTTCCAGTAGCTTGTTGTCTTTCTGGAGATTTTGGACAGGAAAGTGCAATTTCTGTTCTTGCAAACCTTTGAAGTGGAAGGTTGTAAGGCAAGGGAAGGTGAGAACAACACATGCTGCCGCAAAAAACCGCCCTCCCGAGATGGTCAAAGTTGAAATGGAGAACTTACAGCCAATTTCTTGAAAGGACTTTCTATTCTAGAAATCAAATAGCTTGCGAAAGCGTGGTTCTCCAAGACCGTCAAGAGGTACTTGAGACGGAAAACAGCTAGATATTTTGACTTGTCGCAAAACACAATATTTCTGAAGTTTGTGAAGTTGAAGATCAAGCACTTAAGAATGGCAGCAAACCCTTCCGGTAATGGAATATTCAAAGTGAATACTTGCTGTCACTAGACCAACCACCGACCGTCTCTTGATTAAATAGTCCAGATGGGAATATAATCCAGCACTCCTCATCATCTGACAGGACACTTTTCTACTTTCGATATTTTTATTATTTTTATTTTTCAGTTGTTTGGTATCAAAATCTAATGAATCATTGCAATGATTCCTAAGATATATGCATCAATATCTTATAAGATATTTAATTTCTAAGTCCATTTTTGTAGTGTCCTGTGTGAGCGCAGTGAATGACTCTAATTTAATAGCTACTGTATTATAGCCCTTAACGAATACGAAAGAGACTAGCTCTTTTAGGTAGCCCTTATATAAGGGCTACTATTTCCTGTACATAGCTAGCTCTTTATACAGAATACAATATTGACAGTTAGGACCTACAATCGTAGGTGCTACGTTGTCCGTATCCTTCTCAGACAAACAGTTCCGTCAGTCCGAACACCCACTGGTGGAGCAAGCAAATACAGTTCCTGGTAACCAACAGAAATTCACCAAGCTGCACAATTTACTGAAGCGTTTTGCAATTCTGTAACTGAGTCTAATTGCATTTCTGGTATCTTATGCACATTGCGCGTAAAGGAAGAGATACAGAGACAACGCCCCATAGGTCAATACAATCTCACGAAATGTGTGTTCAAAGTCTACAAGTTAGCAAGCATGAACTGGTTGATCTTAGATATATAACCACTAACCAACAATAGCAGGTCTAGATTGAATCCTCAAGCTTGAAAATGAGGACTGTAAAATGAGTCATGATCTATAAGAATATCCATGTATCGAGTCTCTAAAATCGGTCTGCTTGACCTGTCTAACAATATCTCCACACCAACCTTAAATCAAGTCCCCCATGGACATCTGTAGGCTACATCTTTGAAGTCTAACTGCTTCATATAAGGTCACCTGTACATAGTTCAAATTTCAAGAAGTTTAAGACGGTCTTAAACTTATGGTCCAACCTTCCATAAATTTAGGGCTGTCTTGACCTTAAGAATTATGACCCGAGCCGAAATTGTTCCTGCACAATAGTATGACTTGATGTTTTCTGAACAGCCCTGGCATCAAAGCTCCCTATTCTCCTCACCCAATCCTCAGCCAACATCGAATCCAGAGTTGTTTCCATAGAATTGTAGACTGGTATTAGTAACAGATATCAAAATCCTTCTCATCACTGAATACGATGGCAATTGACAGGTCTTTTCCAAACTGGCGGGTGGTGGATTGTGATTCTTAATACAGCTGTACAGATAAGAAAAGTCGCAATTCAGAGTCATGAAGCACTCCGTCCATCTATCCTCAACATCATTTCCCTTCCATCTACAAAAGCTCTTCCGTCCTTCACCATTATCATCATCTATTTAGACTCTGGGTAGAGGTCCTCCTTCAAGCTCACACCTAACTCCTCACGGAGAGGCTTAAGTTCCTCCAAATATTGGTCGTATTGGCCACGGTTCTCGACCTTTGCCTTGATACCTATGTATGATGATGTCAGCCCTATACCCCTCCTCAACTATGCCTAGTATCCACCCCACTTGCGAAATACAAAGTAAACAGTACATACCCTCGAAGATTCGTACGGCGGTAGGGTAATCGTTAACTCTTCGTGCGGCTTTCAATGCGGCAACGACGACGGATGGGGAAGGTACGAGATCGTAGGCAAAAGCGTTGTTGAGGTTTCGCTATACAAGAAATATCATACGATAATTAGCACTCTGTAGGTATACGTGTAGAGAACGTGGGGAAGAAATAAAGTAATGAGGACTGCACATACCTGGAGCTCGAAAACATCTTGAACTTGCTCGAATTCCTTCTCATATCTATCCAGTCATTAGCCAACCTTGGAACTTCACGTTGATCTCCCTTCGGCTCGTTTCGGTTATGCAGAAACATGCTCAAATGCGAGCAATATGCACCCCCAATTGAAGACCGACATACCTAGCTGTAAATTCCTCGAAACTCTCCTCGTGGTGACCAGCTTCTTGGCCGTCCTTATCGGCAGACAAACTACGGCTTGTGGTGCTGAAACAGTTGGCAGAGGTTGCGCTCATTGTTGGGGCAGCACGAGGCGTGAAGCTTCGGAGTCCATTGGATCTGAAAATAGCCGATGGCTGCGCGCGCGTAGCAATACGCAGAATTCTAGTTGACGACATTAGGAAAAGCTGTTGTGGTGAGGTTATTCGGTATTTCGTGGACTTTCGACGGGTTTGAAGTCAAAATTGCACAGTTTCGACAATTTCCAGACCAAGTCAATCCATGTGCTGTGATTGGTTATGAATGTTGCTTAGTCATGGGCTCAGCACCCGAGGCCTTGAATAATGTTGATGTCAGGTCATTTCGTCCTTCGGGTATCCCACTTCTGCTTACCTCTATGTTTATGGTATATGTGCGCTCGTTCTAACATTCCATCTTACATGGTATTTGATCTTCAAAGCGATCAATTCGAATTCATGAGAATCATCATGGGCTTGACGTATAACTTAATAGCACTTCTCGGGAATCCACCGCATGGGCGAAAGAATCGACTAACTCATGGTTATCCAACTTGACAGATTAACTAGGTATCAATATCATGGAGTTTATGGCTGGATTGCCAGCATCAAGGTCGTCATCTTCATTTTTGTCACGACACAGCACGGCTCTTTTCCTTCCTCGAACCAGTATCCGGTGTTGATTTCAATGGCATTTTTGGAACGCACTCTCTAGTATCGAGACTATTCCCTGAACATCCGGAACGTCTCCCATCTCGGACAATAGAAATACGTGATCTTCCAATCCACACTACTTAATCTCCCCCATTGACAAAATGTTGATGCCTCCAACCGGCTATTGTGATGAACAGTAGATGGATTTTATGACGGGCCGAGGTCACCATCAACATACAGCATAGCGACACATTCTGTACAGTTTTTTCGGTGCCAAGCGTGCGAATATCGTTTACGAGCTCAAGCTCCATAGCACACCGGGCATCTCCACACGACGGAAAGCAAGGCGACTTGACCGATTAGCATGGGGTCTATATCGGTGAATGATTGAAGTGTGTGGTAGGAAGGTAGTGACTCGCAATCGGTGGCCCTCGAGCTCTTACGCCATCTGAAGCAGCTTCCACGAATTTTCTCAATCCACGTCCTTCCCAGGTAATAGAGATTAACAGGGTACTTGTGATAGCTTTCTGCTAATTTCAATCTCTAATGTTGTATGCTAACCCAACTCCTATCGGGGTTTCTAGGAGCTCGTTAACTCGCTAGAGGAAGGGTTTGGGACATTACATTTTACTTGAGCCGCATCAACTGCCACATATGTGTGATGGTAACGAGATTACAGCTAAGTAGACAATAGAGAATCCATGAGATTTGTTTTCTTTGGTGCTTCTGAACACAGGGTAACCTAGGTGATTGCATTCGTGTTGTGATACTATTTTTAAACCGCCGACTATAGATGTTTGTTCTAGCTACTCGCTATGTATATGTCTGCCCTCCCTCTAGCCAGCCAACTAATATCACCACATGTCACTGCTGGTCTATTCTGTAATATCATTAGAATGCCATGTGACAGATGGAAGCTTCTACGGCGTAAGTCAAGCGTCCACCCTTGTTCCTTGACTTCTGAGGTCGACTGTCAAAGGTTCAACGGCTCCTATACGCGGACGGAAATCCAAACATGAAATTGCCCAAACGTTGTTGTTAACATGAATTGGAATTCATCAGCCAGTCATAATTGCTTATATATTCCCACCTATGTAGCTTTTGACAATTCTGAAAGAACCATTGGTTGCAGCCAAATGCTTGGAAAAGTCGGTGATGAAATGAGACGTAGGAAAAAGCATGTAGCATGTGAAATTCTTCCAAATCCAATCTCGGTAATGTCTCCCAGTTCCCAACCCCTTTAAGAAAAAAAGTGAACTAGCTAGTTGACAGTTCTTCGTCTGTTTTGGCAGGAACACGTCAAAAAGGAAACTTTTTCTTTCCCTTCACTTCCCTTTACTTCAATCTTAAGACAGTTCCTATTTCTCTTTAAGAAACGGCTTTTCTAGAATTGATTCTCAAGATCCTTTTAACCTTTTCTCCAGAATTCTTGTGCATCGTTATTATTCTCATTAGACGGGGGTTTCTCCTAAAGGATATTAATTTATTCACTTCTAATCCCTTCATTCGTCATTCATTCATTCATCGGGTTTCTTAATACTTTTATGTCTTGAATTCGCCCAGAGACACTCAGTTCTTCGTTGTCGTCGTCCCAATTGATAAAAGATCATTGTTTATAAGTTGCATTTTCGCGCTGTAAATAACTTCTCTAGCGAATTTCCACTTCTTCGAAAAGAACACGCGACATCTAAATAGCACTGTCGCAGATTCAATCAGAGTCAACAATCCGTCCATCACCATCGCAGTTTTGTCGTTATGTCGTCAAGTGGATTAGATATGAAGGCATTTCCCTTCCCAACAATTGACAAGCCATTCGGTGTGGAATTATGGCCCATCTTCGATAAAGTATTCACCGCGGTGAAAGGTTACCATCCTCAAGACTTCGATTTCCAACCACGAGTTACACCTATGTCAACATTGAAGGAGAGTGGCTTCACAATTCTGGCATACTATGTGATAATATTCGGTGGAAGGGAGTTAATGCGAAATCGACCAGCCTTCAAACTCAATGGTCCTTTCATGATTCACAACTTTTACCTCACAGCTATCAGCGCCATCCTTTTGGCACTCTTCGTTGAGCAATTGGTACCCACAGTTTACAACCATGGTCTTTTCTATGCCATCTGCGATGTCAGAGGTGGCTGGACTTCTCCCTTGGTTATTCTCTACTATGTAAGTTCTGCTGAGGACGAGGTCGAATTAATATGAATGTGCGGCTAACACGGAGTAGCTCAATTACCTCACAAAATACCTCGAACTGATTGATACCGTTTTCCTCGTCTTGAAGAAAAAGCCATTGAGTACGTACCCGCGGCTCTGCGATCCATACCTTGTGTAAATGCTAATGTTTTGTGCAAAGCTTTCCTTCATTGCTATCACCACGGTGCCACTGCTCTCTTGTGTTACACTCAACTCATTGGATTGACTTCGGTGTCATGGGTCCCAATTACTCTCAACCTCATGGTTCACGTTGTTATGTACTGGTACTATTTCCAAAGCGCGCGTGGAATTCGCATTTGGTGGAAGGAATGGATCACCAGACTCCAAATTATTCAGTTTGTCATTGATCTTGGTAAGGCTACACAAATCCCCAATCAGCCACAAATTACAATTTTCAGCTTGCTAACAGACTCTTCACTTCACAGGCTTCGTTTACTTTGCATCCTACACCTACTTCACATCAACTTACTTCCCCAACATGCCAAGTGCAGGCCACTGCGCTGGTGAAGAATTTGCGGCTTTCGCTGGTATGGGTATTCTCAGCTCTTACCTTTTGCTCTTCATCTCCTTCTACTTCGCAACCTACAAGAAGGACGGAAAGCGCCCCACAGGTCGCAAGGCTGCTCGATCCTTGGTCGATGCCAAAGTTCCGGATGTCGCCACACTTACACACGGAAAGATCAATGCAGGCCCTGTAAATGCTCGTGCAACAGGTGTAAGCCCAGCTCGCCCAGCGACCCGCTCCCGCAAGGCATAAATCTGCACTTCGGGATACGACTCTATACAATCGGTACGACCGCGATAGTCGATCCGATTATGCGATAAATGATAATGGATAGTCAACTCGCAGCCTCTTTTGAAGCGAGTGCACAAACTTCTTTGAGAATCAAAAGTTTCTCCTTGTATAATGGTTTTTTTGGGTGGCACGGCACAGTGAGACGTGGCGTCGCTTCTACAACTTTTTTATCTATGTTATGGAAAGGAATACACATAAGTAATGAATGCCATTGCCGAGCAAATGACAGGATGGGTGGCTTGGGCGGACCTAGAAAAAGAGCAATTCAGATTTCAACAACCCTATTTTAAAACTTAGTACTTCCTTCTTAATATTCGTTTCTTGTATGTTGTAGGGCAATGGTTGTTGGTTGTCATTCAATGAGTCAAGACATCGGCGTGTGGGTGTGGTGAATGGGGAAATGAAGTGAACGATAGCATAATAGACAGACGAAAATTTCATGAACCATTTACTTGTGTATGGGTGTGCTTGTTTATATTTATAGTTTGTGATTTTGGATTTCTTGATGGTCAATGAAGGTGATGGATGAGTGTGAGAATATAGTGAGGGGGGGAAATGAGATTCAGGGTAGTCAGTTAGTTAACTTGACTTGAATTGACTCGATTTGACTTGGAGGAGGTTAGTATGTGTTGTGGGTAAGTTGCACAGTTTGTTTGTTGTAGGTTGGCATATCTGTTATTTACGTGTGATGTGATGAGTATTGATGGAATGAGCTTTCCACAGTGTTTCTGCTGTGTATTCTTACTTAATATATGGACGGTGTTGAATTATGGATGGGGGTTATCGAGGAGGTAAGTATGGCCTCAGTGAAGATTCTGCTGCACAGTGGGTATTGTGTAT
>PHWZ01000564.1:0-21259 GCA_004379285.1 Botryotinia calthae
CTCCATCGAATGCGCTTTAATCTCATCAGCTCTCCAATCAAAGATTAAAGGTTCGTAGCCGGCGCCACGTACAGGCTGAGATATCGACTTTGCCAGCCTCGTTCAGATTATTAATCAGACTGGAAAGTCCACATAGAGATGTAAATTATATACGTCCTCATCATTCTTACTATTTCGTGATTATTTCATTACATAATTCGATCTATTTTCCTAAGTTCTATCAGCTGTGTTAGATTAGACGTTTGAATTAGATCAAAACCAAATTTGTTATTTATTCTCAAAGAATTGAAATTTCCTATTTGAGATTTCCTTTGATATTCTTTCTTCTTTGAGGTATGATTAAACTTTGACGATGTTATTATGGCATCACGGTTCGGATCTAGATGTGATTGTTGTTAGCCGGTCTTATATCTAGTCACATATACACTCTGTTTACTTCGCGACTACCTCTTCAAAACTGTATGCACTAAGTTGACTCTGCTGTAATTATATTGCTGACATATTTTTCAAATTAGCATTAAAGAACCCGAGTATATTGAGAGACCCAAAAGTCCGTACCGGGCATGTTGATGCACATAAAACTAGTGATGGAATCATACTGTTCTTTATTTGAAGAGCACGCATCATCTGCAATTTTAACATTTAGATGATTGAAATAGAGAGATATATTTGTTATGCAGAGATCACTTTAGTCTAGATAATAGGACCTAGTTATATGATGATTTTTGAACATAATTGTAGATTGCAGTATGTAATATTCACGAAAAAGGAAATTCGTTTCAACTAAAAACTAAACATATAACCCCCCTGTTGCGAGCGCATATACGTATTACCATGCTCACAAAATTCTGCCTTGTGAAGATTCGTCTTCGCGTGTGTTCTGTGCAATTTATCTTAAGCCTCGCTTACATTGATAGGAGCTTCCTCGTTACCACGTTTTCCTGCAAGTACTCTTCGGACTGCACCTAAGCCCCTCCGAGGCCATTTGCTAGGACCAGACCTGACTGCCTCAGATTTTTCAGTCGCCACTGTCGTTGCATGTCTTGTTATCTCAAGTTCTAAGCCACCAGAGGAACCGTTCCTATCGAGTATCGGTCTTTCGGTCTTCGCAACTTTTCGCAAGCGGGAGAAAATCTCGGTAGCTTCACTCACAAAGAACGCTAGACCAATCAATGGAACAGAGACTGCGACGGTAATACCAACTACAGACCATTAGCAGATTGGAACATCTGGTTATAGCTCTCACCTTTTGCACTTACGCAATCTTGAAAAGCCCCATCCAGGACTATATGAAAGATTCCCGGACTCATCGTGGGGGAAACTGGAGATGTCCAGCGCGAATAGCGATGAAAAAAATGTGATTGGCAGCTGTGCTCAACATTAGCCCATTACCATAGTAAGCCCGAGTTGGAAGAAGAGAGTTACTGTTACTCACAAATATAATTGTGACGATAGTAAATACCAAAATCGTCTTGCCTTGTTTTGTTGTATCTTCAGACTCTTTACGAGCCCACTTCGCCTCTGAAATGTTTGCATCCTTCTGTCGAAGCTCTAATAAATGATTGATCTAATGGATCGTTTCAAACTCAGCTAGGCGACTCTATACACTTGTTAAGAGAACTCACATTTTTGTGGACTTCATTGGCATCGTAAATAAGTTTTTCCATCTCTGCAAGCACGATTTCAATACTGCTCAAATTTCGATAGTACGTTATAACATCGTAAAGATGATTGGACTCTCTCAAATTTCCATCTGGACGTTGACGGTCAAGAAAATCAAATGTATCAACCAAGACTTGGTTCTGATGTGTGAGTACTCTTTTAATGATATTTAATTCATCTTGTATGTCCTTTACTTCTTTGAGGAGATTGATTTCGTTTCTGATATCATACATTGAATTTCGATCGGTATGGCTGTCGGAATCTAAACTTTTCATAAATTCTCCGAACAAGCGGACCTTGTTATCTGCCTATAAGAGTCAGTATATCTTAGAACTATGATTCGTGAATATAATATTTGTGAAACATCATACTGCTGAGGAAATTGCAGATGCAAAAATATGTAACAAATTTTGTTTATCTTGACCAAGGATAAGTTCTCTATCAATTGATTTCCTTGCGCACAGGGCTGCAACAAGAACACTCATTTCCAGGGCAGTAGAGATTTGTGGCCGTGTCTCCTTATCTTTTATGAAATGATCAGAGATGGCTGTCTGTAAGTTTGACCCATCATCCCACTGCGTCCCACATGACGTGATAATCGTTTCTAAAAGTAGGATCTCATCAGCAATGCAGGCTCGTAGACTCGAGATAACTTATTTACCATCATCGACTACGTAAACCCATAGTTGGCTAATCATGCATAAGAGATAGTCACATTCTTTAAGGGCGGTATGAGCCATTCGTTTTTGATGCCGAAACAAGACTTGGTCAATGTTTCTCGCTTGTACGTCTTTTAAAGAGTGATAGTAAAACTGATCTAAAGTAATCGGGACATGGATAGATTCACCTTGGAATTTTCCGTAGCACTCTATCATCTGTTCCTCCCAAAGCTTTCGATTCTCGAAAGATTCCCTGCAAGTGGGACGAATATCTCTCATAGAAGCTGGGGTTTGACTCGCCGACCTTTCCATAACCTCCTCCATTTCTCTTTGATGCTTTGTTGTAGTGAAGTAGAAATATGATATCTGGAACTAAATTCAACATCATAGCGTGGTCATTGAAGGAGATTGTAGTACCGAAATTCCCACTTTCCAACCAGAATTGAGGGAAGACCTGTCACGCATTGAACCATGTAAGATGCTATTTGACGGACGCAAAGACTATTTATTTATTAAAACATTCATGGAAAGGTAAGATGTGGTTCTTACTTTGAAAAACGGCTGTAGATAGCGTGCACTATTTGACCCAGCATTTCGCGACAGACAGTCTTTGACAAATCCCTTCACTTTGAAATACTCCTTGGGTGCATCCCTACTCTGTTCAAGGTAAGTTACACTGCGGGACTCGCCAGGGTATGATAGCGCCTGCGACGAATGAGCTTTCCAATCTTCGATATCCTCTCTCTGCATATTATGAGACGTTGGTAAAGGTCGGTTAGATGAGGACCGACTAGAAGATGTAAGGCTTTCTTTGGATAATTTCCTTGAAGCTCTAAGTTCCTTGTCATCTTCTCGTTTTTCGAGTTTCTTGCCAGCTATATCGTAATAAATTGCCTGTGTGAGGTCCTATGATGGGTCAAGATCGACCTTGAAATATGATTCAAGGTTCTCACCTTCAGCCACTCTGTCTAATTAGAGTAATGTTGATATTTTTGTTATCATAGATGATTTCTTGAGTGTAAACTTACGTTGTTGGCGGGCAGATGTATCCATTTAAATTCAAGAGCGTCCTTGATACGGTAGACGTCAGCCGAAGCTGATATAATTCGCTCTGGCCCAAACTCGTACAAAACATTGTAGATAGAGAATCTAGTCCTCACTATCACATCCTTTGGAAATATTGCCATGATATACGCTTTGGCGTTCTTGCATATATCTTCGGCGCCGTCGAGGCACAGTGGATTGCTCAAAGATACCGGCGATGAACGCATTGTAGGATGCCGCTCTGGCGGATTTAGCCACTCCTTCATTTCAACAAATTGCGGGCTACTTTTCTGAACAATATCAGCGGCTCTCAGTCCTGATGCATCTTTTTCTCCGATATTTATATGATTGATGACCATTAACTTCACAATATCGAGTCGATCATACCGAGCTGCCCAATGCAATGCAGTCCAACTTGCGGTGTCCATATCCGTAGGTTGGGCTTCAATGCCATACTGACGCTTCAGAAAGCACAACAGTATAGATGTCTGCAGAGCTTTCGCAGCACAATGAAGTGGACTATTTCCAGATGCACTAATTTGTCCAAGCTTAATTTTGAATTTTTTGTCGTTTGAATCAAGATAATTAACTACCTTGGTAAGGCCATGCTGAGCAGCCCACTATATCATCGAAGAGTCAGTATCATCAACTTATGAGATTTCACGAGAAAAAATCTACGCATGTCGTCAAACATATTTCTTCCGAGTACAGTCATACTTACATGCAATGCGTTTCTTCCAGCAGCATCGACTCCGTCACTCTTTGCTCCAGATTCCAAAAGAGACAGAGCAATGTGCTCATGTCCATACTCAATGGCGTTGTATGCCACTGAACAATCTTGATCCAACTCTGATAAGGTTTCAAGAAGATTATTTTGGTTCCTCAAATGATCTAGTATTCTATCCACGACCTTGATACATCCGCGGCTTGATGCAATGCGAAGTATGGAGTGGTTCTCAGTATTTTGTACCAAAAATATTTGATCTGGTTTCATGCATTCCAGCAAAAAGTATGCCAAATCATCATCCCCTTCAATACAAGCAATCTGTACAGGATTATACCCAGACCTTGTTAGCGCCATCAAGTTGGCGTGCCACTTGACTAGACACTTGGCAACTTCTATTTTACCGTGTTTTGCAGCAAAATGTAATGGTGTCCAATTTCGTTCGTTTGTAATCGTGTGGTTCACCTTGAAATAGTATAGAAGGTATTCAGCTATCTCTTCCTCGCCCTCCTGAGATGCAATATGCAGTGCGGTTCGACCATCACATGTCCTCTGTACAGAAAGGAAACGGTGATGTCTCAGTAAATTGACAATAGCCAAATTGCCTTTCTTACAGGCGAGATGAAGTGCATTCCAGCCATTTTCATCCGTAACGTTAACATCGACGCCATGGTCCAGCAGGAAAAGTACTATTCTCACAGTGGGTTCCTTGATGCTATCGACCCTCCTGCAAATAAGAATTGCATCAAGAAGAGTCACTTTATCTTCTTTGAACAAACACTCAGCCACCGGCTTGTCTTCTTCTAATGCAGCATAGAGTGCAGTCTTGCCTTGACGATTACGGAGATCGATTTTTGCATAATTTTCTGAAAGCAACTCTGTGATATCAGATCCGTTAGAGCTGGCTGTCACTGCATAAAACAACGGCGTGCACCCAAATTCATCTTGTATGTTAGGGTCAGCATGCTCAAGTAATACACGAACCATTTCAAGTAAGCCAAGTTCGGCAGCGTGGTGAAGAGCTGTTCTTCCAAGATGGTCTGTATCGTCGATCGTGGTGTCAATATCGGATAAAATCTCTGTCACTATAGTTATCGAATTCTTCTTGGCAGCACTTATAAGTCGGGAATCTCGTTTTTGATGTTCTAATGAAGAGGAATAAACATGAGCCAGAATTTTCTCGAAAAGACTGAAATCTGAGATTTTACTCACGCGGGTCTTGGAACCACCTCGGAGTCCTGCTTGTCATCCTTTCCCTTAGACTTAGCCTTTCCCTTTTCCCTTCCACTTCACTTTCACTTTCACTTTCCCTTATTCTTATCCTTATCTTTTTCCTTTTTCCTTCCACTTTAATTCCCCTTTCCCTCTCCCCAACCCTTTCGTCTATTTCGATCACGCGTTCAGACATGCTATCGAGAGCCGGAGGTGTAGAGCCAGTATCACGAGGATTCCTAGACGGATACTTAAGTCGAAAATAGTATCAAAGGCACATCAATCTTTATGAATATATGTGATGAATGCAGTGAGATTTGAAATAAAGACACTCATATTCTCTCGGAATCTGCTATTAAATGTGGCACACGATAGTGGCAATCCTACTAAAACGCTGGCTTTGGGAGTCCTGGAATTATATCACTTTTATGTAGAGGCTTGTAGATTCTTAATTCAAAGAATGCTAGTTTTGAAGAGGTGCATAATAACCCTGAGGGTATTGGCCAGCACATAGTTTTCTCGGCGTTCGTATGGCTAAATTCTGGGAATTCCTATTTGCCATTCCCACGTTTATCTCCAATCACACAGTGTATAGTGTCAGAGGCGAGGGTGATATTTTGTCTTCGTAAGCTTCTTGAGAATTGATTCTCAGCCGCACCTAATGAGGGTATAGAATCGACACATCCTACGATGCATCAAGTCAAGAGCAAGCCGGGTAAATGGAGATTGATGCTACATTCATGTGAACTTCAGCCACTTAACTTTGTACATAGCATCCACAGTAAATGAGCTTGTAAGAATATTCAGCTATGAAGATGAACCAGATGAACCAGATAGATCCAACCCACAAAAATGATTATGATAGGATAATATGTGTAGTTAGAATCTATCGATATGAAATTCGTACTTTGTGAACTTTGACAATACAAACAGGCATTCAGTTCCGAGCACACCGAGAAAGTAAAAACCGGCACGCTCAAAAAGTACTCCCTTTTGTAAATTATAAATCAAATCAATCTATCGATGATTAGATAGAAAAACTAATAAATTCAATAGAGAAATACTCAATATACTATATGCTTTAGTTTTATAACATTATGAGTATACTATCAACAGTTTTGAAAAGGATCAAAATGTAAGTATTCTCAATAATTTATTTAACTATAAGTGATTTGGTGTGCCTGTCTCTACGTTCTCGATGTGACGAGATCATTAGCGCCATCTTAGTTCCGACTTCCGACTCCGCAGAAGAGTTTACTTCCCAACTGAATACTCCACGCTCACCGTTCTTGTGGTGCTAATGCCGAGTAAATCTTGTATCACACAGCCTATGTTTCCGTCCACAAACTCAAAAAGCTTTTAAACATTCCTACACTAAGTGGTCTGATTGAAATATTACTGAAATGAATGTAGCCGTTCAGTTGGCCAGTGTAGTCATCTATCGGATGAACTCTTCTCACCAAACCCCAATTTCAACCTCAAAATATTTATACTTCACTCCGGGTTTAATGTCACATCATCAATATGATAAATTTCTTTAACTTCCATTGGAATTTCAGCTCCACTACTTCTTTATACAGCATGTCCCCTTGTAGTGCTTTATGTTATCTCAAGAATTCGCTACGCACTTTTTGAATAGCAGTTCTAAAATAACCCTTGGTACAGCACATTCCAAAACCTCCTCACGGTAGCCTCGCACGCCTACTTCCTTCAATGTATCTACTCCCACCAATTCTTCCTCCAAACCTCAATTTCAAAATCAACAGCTAGTTTCAATCTCGGAGCTCTCAGTATCCAAGCAAAGTGTTCCACCTCCACTGGAGGTGCTGATGAGTCCAATATTAGATTCATATCTAAAGCAGATATATCAAGATTCTCGGCAATCTCCTCACTATCACTCTGGTCCATGCACTTGCAATTACGTATAAATAGCCAGTACATAAGAGTAAACTCTTTCAAACTCTGATTCTTGACTTCAAAGATTGATTGAGTATTATCAGTTTAATTATTATGTGATTTTTGCGTCACAGATCTATCACATATATGTATTATCACATCATCTACAGGCTGAAAAAAGTATCCATATTTTGATTTACAATTTACTCTTCCTTTCATTTCCACTCTCTCCATCCTCCAATTCACAAAGCAGCACTCCAACCCTCACATCCTCTCCTTCCACCCCCTCTTCCCACCGATCTTCCTCTCCATCCCCAAAAATCCACTTCACAACCCCATTTCTCTGACTCCTAATCTCAACTTCCATCTTCATCTGTCTAATCACACAGATTGTTTGGCCAGCTACTATCTGGTCTCCTCTCTCAACGTTGATTTCGATGAGTTTTCCCGGGAAAGGTGTTATTATATGGTTTGGATTTTGGGGGTTACCCAGACGATGGGAAGATTGTTGGGAGGTAGGGGTGGAAGAGGAGGTGAGCGAGAGTGTGTAGGGGGTTGGTGTTGTGGTGGTTGAGGATAGAGAAGTGAATAGGATGTTGGCTTTGAGAGAAGAAGGGAAGTTGTTTGTGAGAATGCGGGTTATTTGCATGTGATATGGAATCGGCGCCAACTTCGTTGATTTATCATCCGAGGTGGAAGATTCATCAGCAATAAGTTCGATATTCCACGCATCTCTCGGACGAAATACCACACTCGATGAAGATGGTAAAGTCGGCAATGCGCTCGTCAATACCGGTACTACCGAACGCTTCGAGCCCTCGCTTATCTTCTTGGCGGATTTGAGCAACACCGGTAAATTTTTCTCCAGCCATCTCGTATCGCATTCTTGCTTCCTAAAGGCATCACTATAGATAATTGCTCTTAACAAATCTAAATTGGTTTCAATGCCAATGATATAAGTATCTTCTAAAGATCGTTTAGCTTTTGCAACAATATCTTGCCAAGTAGGTGCGGTGATAATGAGCTTTGCTAGTAGACTATCGAAATCTGTACCGATGATTGCAGGGGTTGAAGGATGAAGATGAGTGTCTACTCGAAGACCGTTTCCGGAGGGAAAATGAAAAGATGAGATTTTTCCTGGACTGAGTGAGAAATCTTGAGAGGGTGATTCGGCTGTGATGCGGATTTGCAGGGAGTGGATTTGTGGCGGTTTTAATGGGGATGAAGGAAGAGATGATGGGAGGAGAGATGAGAGGGAATTTCCTTGAGCGAGAAGAAGCTGAACTTTAACGAGATCGATACCAGAGGCCAGAAATTCGGTAATAGTATGTTCGACTTGTAAACGCGGATTTATTTCCAGAAAATAGTATTCTGGCTGTGATTGGCAAACCAGAAATTCGAAAGTTCCAAGCGAGTAATAATTCACCTTCCTGGCCATCCTCAACGCACTTTCAATAACCTTCTCCACGACCCCCCTATCCGCGATCGAACAAGGTGCAAATTCTACTACTTTTTGAAATCGCCTTTGAACGCTACATTCCCTCTCCCAAAGATGTCTTACCCCTCCTTTACCATCGCCAACAATTTGTACTTCTACGTGTCTATATCCATCCACGGCCGCTTTCTCTGCAAAAACTTTCTTGCTTGGACTTTCTCTTAATGCTGCTTTCAACATCTCTTCTAGATCCTCCTTTTCTTTCACGATACTGATACCGCGACCTCCGCCTCCATCTACGGCTTTGATAATAATTGGATAACGGACTTCTGATGCAAATCTCTGGAGCTGAAACAAATCATCCGTGGGAACTTGAAGGGCGGGGAGAACAGGAACGTGACATTCTTGTGCAAGATTTCTCGCCATTAATTTATCACCTGTTCTTTCTAGAATTTGAGCTCCAGGTCCGATTACGATTGCATTAGCTTCTCTCCACATTCTTTCTGAAAACTCGGCAGATTCGGAGAGGAATCCATAGCCTGGGTGAATAGTATCGATATTGTGTTTTTGAACAATAGAGATCAGAGTTGAAATATCGAGATATGAAGAGGGAGATGGAAGTTGAATGGAACGGGTTGAGTGGAGAGTATGTGATGAGTCGTTGGTGGTGTAGAGGGTGTAGGTTTCTATGTCTAATTCGCGTGTTGTGGATAGAATACGCGTTGCTATTTCTCCTCTTCTGGGGGTTAGTTTGAAGAGATAAGAGGGGGTTGGTAGTTACCTGTTGGCTATGAGAAGACGCTTGATAGGGCGGAAGGGCTGTTGTGACATTGTTCTGCCTTATGCAGGTGAATCGAAATTATGTCGAGCTATGTTCTTTAAACGTAATTGAAAGCAAAATAAATCGTAAGCTCTTATAATTACTGAAGCTTCCTCGATGTTCGAGATGTGGCCGAGCTCCAAGATGTGGTCAAGGTTCCCCACAAAACACGGGGTAGGGGGTAAGCCGAGGTCCAAATCATGTCGATCATTAGCTCTCGATCAACAAGCTTTCGAATATTTACTTGCACTTTTGCAAATGGGTATCAAAGAATGGAATTTGAGAAGCAAATTACACATTATACAACATGACAAACGATAAGAAAGAGGAAAGCTCTTCAAAAATCGCGTCAGATCGAATATCTCAAGTCGCTGGTCATATATCCAACACATCCAGCAAACGTCGAGGGCTCAAAACAAAAAATGACCTACCAGCTGATTATTTAGATATTCTCGGGACAATATCCTCCTTACAGAAAATAGCTCAAATACCTGATCTCACAAATAAAGGATACATTCGACAAAAGCAAGCCGGTAAACTCTGGGTCCGGGAACGAGTTCTTCAGTTACTCGACGCGGATAGTTTTCGTGAAGTAGGTTCTATTTCCGGGACCGTTTCATGGAAAAAGTTAGACCCGTCGGAAAATAAAGGGAAGAGGGAAGAGCCTATCTCTTATATACCTAGTAACAATGTTCAAGGCTTTGGCTTGTTGAGAGGAAGAAAGATATTATTTACAGCGGATGATTTTAGTATTCGTGCCGGACATGCAGATGGTGCATTGACGGAAAAAACGATTTATATGGAAAAACTGGCTGTTGCATTGAGATTGCCTATTGTTAAATTGGTGGATGGCTCTTCGGGAGGGGGATCGGAAACAACTATTAGGAAAAAAGGATTTTCATATATACCGCCCATGCCATCATTCAATCATGTGGTCGAACAGCTGAATATGGGGATACCAAACCTAGGTGCTGTCTTGGGACCAGCTATTGGGCTTGGAGCTGCGAGAGTTGTTTCGTGTCACTTTTCTGTGATGGCTGCGGATGTTGGGGCATTGTTTAATGCTGGACCGAAAGTTGTTGCTGGTGAGTATATTGTATTGGTAAAGAAAAATGCTAATCATCAAAAGGTGCAACTTTTGAGGAAGGACTTACTTTTACGGATCTTGGCGGACCGAGTATGCACTGTACAAATGGCACTATTGATAATATGGCAGGGAATGAACAGGAATGTTTTGAACAATTAAGGACGGTTCTGAGCTACTTACCAAACTCCGGTGCTTCTTTGCCTCCGATTCTAAGCACCGAAGATCCAGCTGATCGACTTTGCGAAAGTCTAAGAACAATCATTCCACGCCGAAAAGCGAGAATGTATGATGCCAGGAAAATCATAACGACTGTAGTCGATACAGAAAGTTGGTTCGAAATCGGAGCACTTTGGGGAACTACTGCAATTGTTGGTCTTGCCAGACTTTCTGGTAGGCCCATTGGAATCATATCTGTAAATTGTGAGATAAACGCTGGAGCACTTGATGCCGCTGGAAGTCAAAAAATCACTCGGCACCTCAAATTTTGCGATGTTTTCAATATACCTATACTCCAATTTGTCGACATTCCAGGGTATGCCATTGGGACAGTTGCGGAACGGACAGCGACGATGAGGCATGGGGTAGCACTTGGGACAACATATTATTCTACAACGACTCCAGTTTTTAGCGTTGTAACAAGGAAAGTATACGGAGTAGCTGGTGGGATCATGCTCGATTGTAGAGATCCCCGTTTCCGAGTAGCGTGGCCAAGTGGAGAATGGGGAAGTCTTCCATTAGATGGAGGTATTGAAGTTGGTCATGCTGCAGAATTGAAAGCAGCAGAAGCCAACGGGACACGAGAAGAAAGATATAAAGAGTTGGAAGAAGAGTATACTCGGTTGATGAATCCAGTAAGAACAGCCAATGCGTTTGGAGTCGAAGAGATTATAGATCCTGCTGGTACAAGACAGATCGTTTGTGAATGGTTGAAGCATGTGTGAGTACCTCTTCCTCTGTTGTTTGCAACATTGATTAATGCCATTTAGATATGAGGAATTATTGCCTATCAGACTTTTGGATCGTGCGAATGGGAAAATCCACGCAATATTTTACTGAATTGTTACTGAATTGGGACGTCGCCACTGAGAGTTCATTTCTATTCCAAACTGCTCGAATACCGACCCGGCTAAATCGAAGGTGGCCACATCTTAATTATTGATCAATTCTTACACAATCCAGGTTCTCATTCTTCATTGGTCGTCGAGAACAAATTACCAACAGGAATGATTTAGAGCACGTGCAATGGCCTTGCCCCTGCATCGAATATTCTTCATTTCTTCGCTGGCCCACACGTTCCCATACATTGGTGGCGCTGGTTGTACATAGGTGGCTTGCCTGTCCTGCTGGCTGAAGGAACAACGTATCTTATGAAGATCATGACCAATAGAATCTGACTCATCTTGTACAAAATCTGCTCTGGATATGTTGTTGTGGCTTAGATTTGACGTTGTAAAAATCTGATCGACGTGACCATCTGATTTATCGCCAACGCATTGTGTATCAACCCAAAGTAGACCACACCAAGAAAATCAAGGCCAACCAGTCTGACCCTTCCATCTATTTATCAAGAATAAAAATCGAAACAGGGGAAAATAGAAAGATTACTATAAAAAGAAATCAATCATTTCTGTACCTGAATCCTGATATCAGTCGTTCAAGGACTAACTAGCATACGTCACAGAAAATAAGCGAGTGAGGCAATTCCAAGCTCTATATCCAAGTTCCGCATCTTCAAACGTGAATATTTATCCCCTCCACCAAGTCGTTTTCCCCACAAGAAAAGCAATCATACTTTGACATATCTTTGAACGATTGAATTTTGAAGTTATTCCCAATTTTCTGGAAAATATTATAGAGAGAAGTATTTGTATCAGATAAATTCGCAAATATGGGTGCTGTTTCAATGAGTGGGTTAATCATATATGTTTCTTACCAACAATAATAAACGGCGGCTAACAATTTCAAAAGTTCTTTTGCTCCTAATCACAATCTTGGTACCTCCAGTTGGTGTCTTCCTAGTATCAGGATGTGGAGCGGATCTCTTGATAAACATATGTTTGACACTCCTTGGGTACGTTTTCGTCTTCACTTTCCCCGGGTCCCTAAACTAACAGCCAAAAGATACATACCAGGACATATCCACGCATTTTACATCGAATATGTGTACTATGAACGACGAGAGGCAGGGAGAGAGGGAAGATTCCAAGCAGCGAGAGCTCCGGGAATCTATTCGGACAGGGTGCAAGGAGGTGGCTACGGTACGATCGTTGAACCTACGCATTAATGGGGGGTCATTGTCTGAGTTCAGCTTGTTTTGCAGTTCATGAGGCGAATCCGTAAATCGATTGGGGGCTCGAGAGCGGGGGAGGATGTAATGATTGGGTATTTTGAGAGATCGAAATGAAGATAATATGGGGGTTGTAATGATGGAGATGATAGACAGTAGAAGCTGTGCCATATATTGAGAGGGCTAGGGGAGAGACTTGAGGAGTTCGTGAACAACTACTTGGGATACCAGTTTGTCTTTCGAAAGCTATATAAAAGTTTGGTTGGATTGGCAATACCAAATTTGAATTTTCATTTCGTCTTTTTTTCTCTTCTCCTTGGTCTGTTGCAAAAGATAAACTATAGATACACAAATACTTTGCGTACAAAACCTCTCTTGATGCTTCTACAATATCAAATGCACCGCCACATCACACCACAAGCTTCAGCCACATCTTACCCCACGATCCACTAATTTAGCTCAATCATGAAGCTTTCAGATTGAGACGTGTTAAACCCGAAAGTCCAGATTGCGATAATATCTCTATCTATCGAATCCGTCCACATTTGACGGAACCTCGACCACTACACTACGATCAGGACCCAGACAGCAACGGCGCATGTAGCAAAGGACTTCCGCCGCATATACCACACCTTCTAATTGGACGCAAGACAATACAAGCCAGCATGCATTCCTCAGTCGTACGCATCCAAAATGTCTTTGGATTCTTCACCACAGTGGCATTTGTCGTCGCGGCTTTGATCGCATGTACAGATATCATTTCGCCCCGTACACCCAGTGCCAAAGTAGACGTAAAGGATATCCAAGTGTACGTTTCCCATGTCTCTCCCTCTGCACTCCCAACTAATTCTCCTCCAGCGTAAAAGGACGTCCGCATTACTATTCCACGAAAAAAGAAGAATACGCACACATCCGTTTCTCTCTCAACGCAGATTTCTCCTCCCTCTTCAACTGGAACACTAAACAAGTTTTCGTCTATGTTTCTGCATCATGGCCTTCCAATTCTTCGGAACCTCAGGTTCTGAATAATGAAGCGGTTATCTGGGATACGATTATTACGAATCCGAGCGCGGATCATCTGCAAAATATTGGGCCGGCTGCGATGAAGAAATTGGTCAAGAGTAGTAAGGGAAAGAGTATTGATCCTTCGAGGTTGGTTTCTATTTTTATTTATCTTTGTTTGAGCTTTCTCCCTCCTGAAACTTATGCAATAGAAGACATGTACTGACAATCACCATTTACAGAGGCATCCTGAAACTCAAGAATCAAAAAGCAAAATACCAAATCACGCAACCGGGTGGAAAACTTGCCTCAACGGAAGGAGTCGTATTGAAGGTTCATTATAATGTGCAGCCATGGGTTGGCGCACTTACTTGGACTCCCCAGATAGAATTTTTGGTTTGGAAAATGGTTAAGGGGGGTGTGAGTAAGGTTTTTGGATTGCCGGCTTTGAAGGAGAAGAAGAAGGCTGCAGAGGAGGGAACAAAGCAGAAGGGTGTTTAGGGTGATCTAGAAGGGGCTAGGATTAATGAATGGGTGGTAAGGAAATGGGATTTATGTATTGTTATAGAATTGGACTGGAGGAATGCGGACGCGTAGTATACCATGTTGGGTTTCGGCAACGAACCACTATTTTTCAAGCATCATTGTGCTGATCCCATTCCGTATTTTTTACCATGGAATTTCTTCGTCATTCTGCCATTCTCAAGTGAGAAGATCGTGCTGTCTCTTTGGATTTGTGCACAACTACCGTTTCAACTACTGTTAATTACTCAACCTTGATATTATCATGTATAATCTGAATTTCCACCATCTAAGTGTCTGATCACCCTTGACATCTGGTATATGATTTTCTCTATATCCAGATGAGATTAGTAATGGTAGAGTGATAGAAGCAATCAAGCATGTAAAGATATGAAAATACAAAAGACGTGAGATCACATTCTCAATATTTCTCCGACTGATATTATACAGTATATGGTAAGCTTCTTCAAGAAAATCGTGGATGTTGGATTTCCTAGTAAGATATTATGATGTTGGAATCAAAATCAGATTTCGACTCTTTACTTTGATGATAAGTATTTACGAATTTACTTTATCTGTAATAAGTGTTGTTATTCTTGTAAATTTCTCACCATCTTGATCAAAACATCCGACGACTGGTTGGAAGAGTTACGACGGCTCAGTGACACTGTGACAGTGAAACTTCTTGAGACAGGTCAGCTGATATCCTTTTTTTTCGCTGTTAATTTTTTTCTTGTTGTCTTTCCTGGAAGATACGGAGATGTTGAATGCAATTCACTTCTTGCGTACCGCTTCGGAGTATCTCGTTGCTGGAAAGATGGGGAATTTATAGTGATGAAGTGAATGTGTTTTAAGTATAGTGGATGAAGTGAATGTGTTTCAAGTATAGTGATGAGGTGAATGTTTTTCAAGTATAACTCTCTACAAGATATGGTGGGAAGCGTAAGCTAGAGTATATAAGCATCTTAAGGTTATATTATTCAGCGTTCTATCTAGCTATGAGGATAAGAGCTCTGATGTGTATATATTAGAGCTCTTATTAAGATGCGTTGGGACTAGCTCGCCCTGCTCTTATCATCATGGGATAATGAGAATGCTGGCACAAGCTAAGCGAGTAAAGTTGTGTTCTCTCGGCTTAATTGACTTTGGGTTAGGGGAGACCAATTACTAGATTAGATTAGATGTAGCTATAGCACGTCATTGATGAGCTTAAATCATGGTTGACTCACACACTATGATTGGTAGTGCGGATGATTCATCGCACTTGTACTAACTCTGTGAATCATACACTATGTACACGATTAATGGCACACATGATCCAAAGGATATAACTTCAGTAGATACAGAAGTGCGTACTCTTTTAAAAGCTATGTAAGAGTTCTGGCCACAGCTCATCGCCCCCTGAAGTTAGATTGATTTAGCCATCTCATTTTCAGTACCTCAATTTGAATATTTCACCATTATTCTAAGAATCAATACTTCTGGTTTAACTTCGCAATGGAGATTAAATATGATATCGAAAACAATAATCATCAATTTAATCAAAACTAGCATATTACCTGATGGATCAGAATCATTTAAGCTCGATTTGATAGAAAATCCTGAAATTGGATTGCCTCAAATTTAGAGGTATTGTGCGCGGAAAACGTGACCTAGAGGTTACATGACATCAAATTTAATATTTGTAACTCTTTTTTTGTAGACCTAAAAAGTTGATTGATTTTTTATTCTCTTAATTAACCATTTACATTTGTACATTTTGTTCCAAATGAATCCTCTTATTTCGCTGCTGCGATATAATGATTCATCTCATTCACTACACGTAGCCACTAATTAGATTATCTATAATATATGCAAAGACTTTTCTTTTATGACCTCTACCACCTTCTCTACTCTTTTATGTTAATAGTAGAGAAGAGGAGAGGGATTGAAGGAAGGTCATATAGAAAACAATTCTAAGATATACTCGGAAAATATTCGACTAGCTTAATCAAAGTATAATATGTAAGGATTTTGATTAGTTTTCTCTTTTCAGACCTTAGTTCGATTGAAAAGATATAGTATTGAATAAAGAAGGAAATAAAAAGGCTATCATTTGTGCTCACATTTATTAAAGGATTAAAGCATAAATTGAGGATACTCTGGGAAAGAATAGACTCCCTTGATTATAAGTTGTATATATTAAGGGATTGGTGTATAAATTAGATGATGTGACTCAAGTATAAAAACTAGCTACTATTAAATAATATAAAAACAGAATTCTATATGATAACATTGTTGTACTGAATAAATTTTGAATTTTGAAAATGATGTTCGAAAATTGAGGGGGGTGTGGTTCGCTATGGCCAGAACTCTAACAATGGAGTTGACTGTATTAATCATTTTTATCACCTAATTGTGTGAATGAATGTAGGTGAGTGACTTCAATTCAAAGGCCACTGTTCAGTAGCCCTTAGCGAATGCGAAAGAGACTAGCTCTTTCCGTATTTTTCTCATACAACCACTACTACACCTAATACTCTTAGCGTGCTTTTCAGTTTTTTTCGAAGTGTATAAAGTTTGCTTGACCTTGCCCTTCTCATCACCTTCAAATAATTACTACATACATTCAAGGAACAAACACAAGCTCCACCACAACTCTTGCTTGACCTTACCTACATTCAAGGAACAAACACAAACTCCACCACAGCTCTTCCTACATTCAAGAAACAAACACAAACTTCACTACAACTCTTCCTATCCATTAATATATAGGACAGCTTCCCAACATGTCTTTCTCTTTCGAAGAAGGACTCAAACCCGAAGAGTTTCAGATTCTGGAGCAGGAAGAAATCATTGGCGCTTCCATTAACGGCAAGAGAAAGGTTTCCACGGGACTGTTGAGTATGTTTTCTTCGCAAAGTTTTTCATCGATACCTTTCAGCTCGAATAGACCAGCTATTAATATCAAGATTTTAGATCCAGAGAACAACGATGAAAGTGGCACCTCTTTAAGTTCTGAATCCTCAACTTCAATCCAAGTCCTTCGCAAAGGTTTAGTACGCGTTGGAACCTTCGAACTCCCGGAGAGCCTTGAGAGTCTAGCACTTGTCGAGTATCTTGGATACACAAGAACCAAGGCGGCAGAGATATTCACAAGATGGACTAATCGACCAGACCCAGAATCTAACCCGTATTCCCTCAAGAAGTAAGTAGTAGCACTGCTTTTCATTTACGCTACTAACAGCCATGTATTCTTTTTATCCGAAAGTATAGAACATTACTGACCTTGAACCTTTCTAGTTACGCTCTTGTCGAGCTTAGAAATCTTGAGAGAGAGCCCCTCCGAGAATTCCTAGATCGACCAGCTGAGGCCATGCGACGTCTTGGGATTTCAGAAGAAATGGTGAACTGTATGCTGGCTCCAGAGCATAAAGATGTGTTCGAGACCGAAACACTTGCTGCTTGGTTGAACATCGCCATGCGCTCCAGATACGGAACTGTGGCGCAATATCTCGACTTCTTGAAGGCTCAAGCCATCCGAATTGTACAGACGAAGAAGGGCAATAATAGTGAAAAATTTGACGGTGTTTTCCAGCCTGCTGCTTCTGCTCCTGGCACAGATGCCATTTCAGGCACGAATTCTGCCACCATGAGCTTGGAGTCCAAGTTCGCTGGTGAGATATTCCCGCCCGAGTATGTAACAATTGTGCAAACTTCCCCACAGGATCGCCCGGGATTTGTCACCTTGTACAAGGGAAAGAGCAGGGGATACGGCTATGAGAAGTCAACGAGACTCATCAAGGAAAATGGAAATCTCGACATGGATTTCCTAGCAACATACAGGGGTGGGGATTTCAACGGTCAGGATGTAGCATGGTATTGGACCCGGGAAAAGGAGACTGCGGAGAAGTACCGCGAATGGGCAGCAAGCTACGATATACACGGCGAAACATGGATCATGCAGATACAAGTGCCAGAAACATTCTTGCAGAGTGTCAAGATCGAGGGATTGTGGTATGGGTATGATTGGAAGCAGTATCTTTGGTACTGCAAGAAGATGACTCGCAATTCCGACTTGCCTGAGAACTTGCGCAAGTACGCCACTGCCGATGTCATGGAGGGACACATCTGCAAGCGCCATCCTTCAATTGTACCAAAGATTTCGAGACAAGATGTCCAACAAAAACTCGCGGAGAGTGATTGCTTGCTTCTTGGCAATGGAAGAAAATCGATACAGACAGTTTTCATGAACTGGGAGGTAGCCGATAGACTTGAGCCTCTAATTGGAGGAAATTTGTACGTAGAAGTTCATCTCGGTTAAGTCAGACAAGCATAGATGGTGGGCACAGTGTAAGATAGCAGGTTGTAGCATGGGTTTCTAGATCGTAGTTTACATGAATAGCACAGTCTGACGTTCTACTTCTCTGCAGACCAGTAGTGACGTGTTGTTGTTTGAGATATACATATACACATAGATTGATTGATTGATTTTATTAACGTCCATCTTCAGTCCAAGACTATATAGGACGGCTAGACCAGAGGGGTCTAGCAGGTAAATTTTATAGTACAAAGATGGGAATAGTATACTAAGGGAAGTAAAAACAAAAGTTGGGGCCTAAAACCCACTATTATACGTAGTCCGTATAATAGGTTTTTTTTGGCTTAGATAAATGGACCTAGGAATACAAATACTTGCACTCTCTGTCCTTGAATACTGAAGATTTAAGGGTAATATTTAAATCATTCCAGGAAGAATCACCGAGGATCACAGTGTCACCTCCTGGATTAATTCCGTAGGAACAGTTCTCGCAATATCCTAAGCCTCAACTAGAGCAGGCTGTGCAAGAAGTGCGAAATCTTCCTGCGAAGAAACATGGAATGGAACAGACGTTGATCATGACCAAAGATCGAAGAGAATATTTGCCGTGAAGAATCGTGCAAGAAACCTGTGGTTGTCAACAGGCTTTGTCGAGCCTAGCCATATTCTTCATGGCAGTGTAATGCCAGAAATCTAATATTGTACTTCCTACAATATAACCCTTTCGCTTCGGTGGATCATTGCACTAATGAATTGCATAACCCGTTTCCCTTCTGTGGATAGATTCAAGCTGTGGATGTGGAATTTGTCGCCTACCACCTGAAGAGTGTTTTTTCAACCCTCGTTGTTAAGGACGGTTATTGTTGGAATGAAGGTGGTGACATTGTATCTTTGTTATTATCTATATTTTCGACCTCGAAGCATCATATTGTGAGGATCAGGTCGATGCTGATTGTTGTGCCATTGATTCAAATATTAAGAGCCAATCGCCTGGTATAGAGGTGGTAGAGAAGATCGTATGCGATATGCATCAGATGGAGCTTGATAGTGTGAAGTTGAACTCTGTCTTTGAATCTAATGCGATTTTGATAGCATTAATTCGGGACTGTTGTTGTTATCGGTGTTGACTTGGAGCTCAAGAATAAAGACTCGAAGGTATGTAATTTACAAGTCAGTAGTTTATTCTCATGTTTGATAGTGATGTCTCGAGGAATAGATTGAATGATTGATTGATCGATTGAAATTTGAATGGGAAAGATTTTGTATTTTGTATCTTGTGATAAGTTTTGATATGTATATTGGTATAGATCGTATGAGTCGTTATAAGAGAGCTAGTATTTGGAGATGTGTGTGTTTTTATACTGTATATTTGTGTGTTTTGTTTGGGGATGTGATTATAGGAAAGAGGAGAGGGAGTATTAGATCGTCGGGATACGATACATATGGTTACAGTGAGACTCTCTCTGTAAATAAATAAGATCCGTATGAGTTTTCTGTGCTTATTTGAAATGAAGAGGAGACTTGAACTGTTGGAGGAATGGCTGAGAGTCTATTTAGAGAGATTGGGCGGAAGGTTTTGTAGATTTTGGAATTTGAATTTGAAATTGAATTTGGGAATTGGTTTTGTCACTTTAGATTTTGTGGATTGGTGAGAGGGATTGATGTATTGGGATGGGTTGAGGGATTGAAATAGGTTGAGTAGTTGAGTAGTTGAGATGAGTGGAGTACTTGAGATAATTTGAATGATTGAGTGATTGAGACACATTGAATATCTGAAATAAATTGAATGCTTGAAGTGAATTGAATGGTTGAGATGGGTTGAATAATCGAGGTGAATTGGATGATTGAGATGAGTTGAGAGATTTGAATGGTCAAACCTCTCAATAAACACTTGCTATTAGAAACAACACTATCTGCTTCACTTAACTTATTTATATGAGATTTATTTTATCTCCAGCTTGTTCAACTGTAGAAAGCTTTCACAGTTCACAACCTCCAATATCCAACACCTATTATCACTTGTTGCTGCTCGCAAAAACAAATACCTCCAAGTACCCCGATAGAGACACTGCTAATCCTCATAGAACCAAGAAGCGAAGCTTACAACAATTTAGGAGGAAACAGAGGTTTGTGAGATCTTTTTTATTGTCCTTGATCCATATAAAATACAAAATAGTCGAACTAACAGGATTTTGAAGTAATCTCAAGATGAAAAAATTAAGAAAAGAAAGGGTGACCTACCGGGCTAATGATGATTCTATAGAATCTGAATATACATTACAGCCTATAGGCTCGTAGTTGACAACAAAAACAAAAACAAAAAGACTCTATGGAATCTGCAAATACACTACAACCTATGGGCTTATATTTGATGAAAATAATAACAAAAAGACTCTATAGAGTCAAACCTATACTTAGGTGATGGCTTATAGGCCTAGAAGCAATGGCCTATTGGCTAGAGTATAATGAACATGGAAAAGAAAACATATGATGCCCGAACCTATAGATTATTGAGGTGAATATAGCAATATTTATAGGAAGAATTGATTGATCTGATTGTCTTCTACCTATGGCCGGATGGCCGTATATATAATGCTTTTGGGTATCTT
>PHWZ01000565.1:0-21150 GCA_004379285.1 Botryotinia calthae
TGGTGGTCACCCACCCAACTACTAATCCACCGATCTGAAGCTTGTGTATGGCAGAGCGGACGGGATGCCCAATTCTCTTCAGTCTATGGTCGTATGTGATGGAAATTTCTCTGTTTGAGTTTATATCCCCATACGTTGTGACGTAGTTTTGTGAAAACGAGATCAGGAAATGATACTTACTGAGAACTTTTCGATGGAATGTTTTACCCGGAATTCTTGAATATTCGACTGTGAGCGAATCTTGTATTGCTTCTCAAGTATTAGTATTCAGGTTCATGGTAGTAATATATTCTACGAGAAAGTAGAACGAATCAAAACAAACTCACCTAAATCTTTCCTCCTATCCCTATCTCTTGCAATATTCAAAGTCTTCATGTCCACCAAATTACCACAATAAGGAAACATTTTATCACCCACCACCCTCTTTATTTTCTTACCATTAATCATCACCTCGAAGTTAGTAAGTGTCTTGTCTGAATTTACACCCACCCCGTACTCTGGTATTCCATCATGCATTATTTTCAGGAATCGTTTCGCATGTGCGGGATTGAGTGTTATAAGTAAGAAATCATCAATTAATCTCAGCAGCAGGCTTTCCCCAGATTTTAGAAAAGATAGATGTTTGGCTTCGAGATCCGCATAGAAGTAATTACAAAGTAAAGAGGAAAGGACGGAACCTTGTGGAATTCCTTCCTTTTGACGGTAGAATTTCTTGCCGATTTTAACCATGTTTTGTGAAATGTGTTGAGTCAGAATTTGGAGAAGAGAGTCAGTATCACGGATTTGGTTGACGACATTTTCAACAAACACAGTGTTCTTCTTGCCAATGGCTATATCGTTTTCGAGATCCTCATCGAAATTGTCGAGATGATGAAGAGATTTGGCGTGTGATTTCCATCTTCGAATGAGTTTATTTGGTGCATTAGAGTCGGTGGCATAGGCTTCTGTGGGACGAATTTCAACATGTCTCGCGAACCTGTACTCTGATTCGGAAGGAACGGTAGTCATGAGCTTGATGACTGCAGCTTGAGGAATGGTGTCGAAAGCAGCCTGGACATCAACTTTGGCAAAGTAGAGAGGTTTTGTTGATGAGTTGAGAGATGCTTTGAAGGACTTGACCTTCTGATACAAATCGCCGACAGAGAAAAGAGTTGATCCAAGGCGAGCTATATTGCTTGCCTACTGATGTTAGGTCTTACAAAAAAACGACTATAAATGACGCTTACCTTCTCGTGAGTGAGTACGTTATGAACAGGTGCTAACACACTATTAATACTGGCGCCTAGCAGACGCTTATCACCTTTCCGCATTGCTCTTCTCCTTAGATTCATGATTGGTCGCACGCCGGTCTCCTTAGGTATCAGTCGCATCTGACTAAAGCCTAAGGCTCGCGAACCCAGTATCTGCTGAGCCTCTCCCAATTTTACTTCCTCGAACATCTTCGACTTCAATGAAGCCAGAGCAGGCTCAGCCACAGATTTCCAGACATCATGACGAAAGAAGAATAGTCGCTGACGATGAATATTCGATTCAGTGACATGAAAGTTTGAACGAACCAATGGGATAAGAACTGAATCAAATAAATAGTATATGAATTCAAGGAATATTTCACGACGTTTATTGAAATCAGTTAGTGACAATTTTTGTTTCGAGGTATTTGGTGCTTCCAACCATTCAATCTCGGCAATCTATTGAATATTAACAAAATGAAGTCCGATCATGACGGAAAATTCACCTTGAATCCCTGAGTGACTTCGTGAAGTGACAAAGCTTCAAATCTTCTCAGTCTAATAAAGTTATCCACATTCTTTTGAAAGATGCCTTCATTATGTACCTGCACATCTCCCGTGCCCCAAAATTCGTGTGGTACGATATTTCGAAGCACGGCATGACAGAAAGCAGATACATCAGCATCAGAACTTGCATGGTCCATCAAAGTTGATTTTCGGGCTGGAATTGAGGGGGCACTTGATGAACATGTATTGGAGGCGCGGCTTTTTCCAGAAGACTGGCTCTCGAATGTCGTCGAATTAGAAGAACACTTTTCTTTCATGTCCTCTACGCTGCCATCTTGATTCTTCCGATTCTGCAAATGTTAACAGAAGCCGCAAAATTCCAATTCGAAGACTGACCGGGCAATAATATTCTAACAAGCAATTGTATGAGCACCTGGAGTGCAAAATTTGGAATTTTTTGACCAGACCCCTGGCTTTTCCACGAAGTCTTTTGGGGATTTTGATGGCCTTTGCATCAGAATATTTGGAATCAATCTCTTCTTCACGTAAAGTATAATCTTTGAATGGCTGAACAGTTTCTCGACTGTCAACTTCTGAAGTAAAGACGTTGTGAAGGCCGAATTGCAAGGGGAATATGTACATTAGAATTTGGGTGATATTTTCCTCAGGCCGTCGACGACTAATCATGGTACCACTTCCATTATTGACTTGACATGGAAATCGGTTCAAAACGTCTGCACACAACAATCAATCAATTTGAGTCCAAGCTACTAGCTCAAGGGTAACCTACGGATGTGCCTAAAACCAAATTGAACTTCACCCTTTGCATTCAAAGCAGCTTTTGCGTAAAGCATCCGATTTCTTACAAAATTGATTTCCGCTGGATTGTGTAAGACAACGGATTGCTGGCTTTTCCTGGAAGGGTTGTCTGTCTCAGATGATACTCCATGAATTTTTGCAATTGCAATGGGTGTCAGCTCACTCAAGGGCTGACCTGTTTGTAGTCGTCAGTCCAGACTAAACAAACCAGACACTGTTTGAACCCACCACTGAGTTGGTAATAGCTACCATGTGCATTCTCTATTTGAACAAAAACACCACAATCAAGAATCAAATCACACATGACACGTTCTCCAGCTTTCCCTAGCAAAGCAAGAACATGAGGCCATGGCCATGCTTTCATAGCTGTCACGTGACTATTGGGATACATTGAATTGACTCCTGGAATAGAAGTCCTGAAGTTTTCATCCTTATTAACAGAAAGAGAACTGATATCTTTACGATATCCTTGACAAAGTAAGTGTTGTAGTCTCCCATTTGATGATTTTGACTTTGAAAATAGTAACCAAATAACAAAATCAACAATCTGTTGGGGTGTTAGTATTCCGAGACAAGAACATTCCGGAAGGAAGATTATTAATGAACACTCACCTCTGATTGAGAGTAAACATCATTACCACTTGAATTTGCAATGGTTGATACAGAAATGTCTCCTTTCTGAGAGAAAGAAACCCACTCTTTCAACCTGTTTTGTTGAGAAAGATCATTATTCAATGACACACCTATCAACGTGCTATCAAGAAAGTCACCTAACAAATGATCTTCATCTTTCTCGTCATGATCATCTTCTCCTTGATCTTCAATGTTTGTTGAAGTCTTGTGGCCCACTGACAACAACTTCTTTCTCCTAACCTTGGAGGATACTGGAAGCTTTGATAGTAAATAATCACGAAGACATAAGACGTTGGGGTAGTATTTGGCCAACAAAGTTTGCTTTACCGGAGGGTCCTTTATGTGGGTGTCTCCAGAAGCCTTTTGACGTTTGTTGAGATCTGTGGGGCCAGTGCCATTATCAGTCTCAGTTCCTGTGACAGTATGACTTCTCTTCCTCTTTCTAGCCATGTTTAAGCAATTGCTTTTGTTGATTCTTGATCTTTGGTAAAGCACACTAAGTAGTATTTCCTAAATGGATTGTCTTAGCGTTGGACGATCTGTAATAGACAATGATGACCCAGATGATGAACTAGATGATGACCCACAGGCGTGATGTCGATCTTGCTTGAAGATCGATAAAGCAACCTTGGAAGACTGTTAGCTCTATGCAGCCTTGTCAAAGTTACGAGGCTGTAGATCAGAGTCAATAATAAAGCATTCCTCCCTCCCTTGAACAACGAATACGAGAATACAACATATGATTGAAGTTTCAATTTATAAATAGATAGATGAAGTAAGGGGTATTGATGGTTGTGAAAAAGTAAGGAGCTGTTTCAATTATATTGAGCAAGACAAAGTCGGAACAGAGAAAAGGAAAAGAAAGTCCGGAAAGCACGGCCTTCAACAAATATCTACTAGGTAGGTATCCAGCTACTTATTGGTCGAATGTTGATATTGAATCTAGAATTGAGGATATCGATAACGGATAAGACTTTGATGTGATATTGATAGGAGAGCAGTCTCGAGCCAGTATAACACAACAAAACAAGGGACATGAGAAGGGCATCGAGTGAAATATCAAAGTGAGGAGGTACTTGACTGGATTTTATACACATTCCTTTGCTTTTTGGACTGTAGGTAGGCCCTAGGTGGTTCTTGAAGGCGGGATGATGATCGATGAGTGGATGAATGAATCCTATTGATTTAGACTCGGCTACTACTGGCTTAAAAGTAAGACTTTACGATGTCAAATCCAAAATGAAGCAAGCCTTCAAGGGCTCTGACAATCAGATTCTTTCTTTAGGTGTTTGTTCACCTTCCTAGACAGCGAGATGCCATTTTAGAGTCTGGCTTGACTGATTGTCAAACTTTGAAGCACAATAGATCTGTGAACTCCTAGTCACCGAGTCAGAGACTTGTAGTGAAGATCAATATTGACACTTGCTTTTTCTTTTGGTGTCCAGGTTATTCAATATAGATGGAGTGGCTGAAGGAGATAGACCATTTGCTTCTTCATCTACGTAGTGTCTGTCTGAGTAGAATGAATGGCAAAGCATTCAATCCAAAACCTCCACTCACATTGTTGATTTGTCACAAGTATTAGATATAAATTATGGTTGTACATCCAGTGAAATTAGAATGGAAGTACAGGCCAAAAGTCGAAGGTATCACAAGCAGTAGCAGCCAATACCAGACAGTATATATAGTGCCAGGAAACTCTGGAAGGGAAACACGAAACAAACAGCAGCAGCAGAAGGGTACCATATTAGATAGATCCCCAGTAGTTCGTAGTGATCAATCGAAATCCACCCATGACTGTGAAAGTTGAAACTGTACAAAAAACTTTCCTTGACTCAATGAAATCCATTATCCTTGAGCTTTTCCACCAGTCCTATGAAGTAAATTCTTCCGAAGCCGGTATTAGTTGACCATAGTTGATCGATTGATTACCTTGTCACTGTCATTTGCTGAAGATATACACAATACACTACACTACACTACACCACGCTACATTACATTACTTTACCAGTATTGTGCTTTTGTACCTTTTCATATTATCGGGTAGAATTATATTTACTACCTACCTAGTAGATCACTTCAAAGTTATCATACATGCTAGGTAGTAGTAACCTTTTCGTCTTTTATTACACAACAACCACTCACACTTAATTCCTCTCTCTCTCTCTCTCACACACACACACACACACACCCTTTCACCCTTTCACCCTCTTAAAACTCGAAAGGCAACAGCTTTACAGACGGTGTGGAGAAAAATCATTAAAGCTTTCTAACCCCCAACTACTACCGGTAAACCTCTAACCCATAATAATTGAGTGCACCCCATTCAATTGCATCCAATTGCATAACCAAAACCACGCTACCTTTTACCGTCTCTAACATTCTCTCCCGCATTATACTCAAAGTATAACCAACTCTTGTCCTATGATTCTTCCGTCCAACCTACTGCCACATACATTCGATTGTCTCCCTCGTGCGCCCAGAGCTCAAGGATAAGGTTTGTTGCTCAAATCAAATCCATCGAATCAGCTACAAGTATTCCAAGGGCCATTCAACTTCTGCCACAATTGTATGGATCATCAGTAAACAATCACAGCATTACCATCGCTCACAATTAGAGCACGAGCTTCAACAGATGTTGAGGCACAATGGAGGATGGATTTCAAGATGACCAGAATTTTTATTCTAGGTCTTTTCCCCAGTCAGAAGCTCAGTCCCCAGCGCAATCCCAATCTCAATCCCAGTACTCGTCGGATTTGACTTCACAACACCGGCAAATACCTCCTTCTACCAATTGCGAGTCTCCTCACTTTTCCCAGAGATTTGACTTCGACCCGCCCCCCCCTCACCCTCCTAAACTCCCTCTTCTTACGACTTCGAATCTACAGTTACAGACTACCAACACGAATGGTTACATGGATTCTTCTGATGATGGTGGTGAACCAGATGACTTCTACAGAGATTATCAACCGCTTCAACAAACAAACGGCCCGCCAGATCAATTATTAGATATGGCTGCTACAACATCAGATGTTAGACCGGCTTCCTCCACAATGCGATCAAGTAATACCAGCAGCTCGCCAAAACACACTCCTTCTACCTCAAGAACTACAACGCGACCACCCTTCGGCTCAAATCTATCGCATGCTGAAAGCAATCAAAAGCAATCAACCAAACCACTAGTCAATGGATACGGAAAACCCTCACAAAAACCAAGTGTGAAGGATCTCTTGAAGCGCTTTGATCAGAACAATGACCAGTCCCTTCCCATGCCACGGAAACCTTCGGTGCGAACAAAAGATAGTGCTGGGATCAGTTCCGGATATATGAGGGATCGATCGAATCCATACTCTGCCCGCGTGGCTAGTAACCCAGGACCTACAACTACGAGTTCGGCATTAAGGGCAAGTAATACTACGAGGGAGCCGGGATCAACCAGAGTTAAATCGCCTTCACCCAGTACAAGAGCAATGCAACGACCGAGATTTGCGACGGAGGACCAACAATCAAGTAATGCTTCTTTGGGTTCCGCCCGCAGCATGCGGACGAGGAATACACCAAGTACCAAATCAAGTTCAACTTCGAAGTCAATGAATAATCTTTCGCCAGCATCTCAATCTCAACCACCACCTGCGGTGCCAGAGAAGCGTCCTCTATTTGGAGAGGTTTCAACTTTGGGTCAAGGTACATTCGAAGCTGGTTACGGCATACCAACCGCTACAAGAAGGACATCTGAATCAGGGCTACCTTCGGTTATCTTTACTGAGCAACGGAGTCGCACGGATGCCGATATATCTCCAACTTCGCCAACCGCCTGGTATCTCGGAGTAACGCCATCGCTCGGTGATGTAGAGCCAAACAAGCCGCGGAGGTCAGGGCACAATCGTGCTCATAGTGATTTTGCAGACACCAAGGTAAATACTATGCATAATGTCAACCGCTCCTCTTTTCTATTACCGGAATCCCCAGTCAATGCCAAGGATTCAGATCCAAACACTGCGCTAGATTCTTCTCATGTAGAAGCTGAGGGTGGATCCGAACTTCAGCCTCCAAAGCTGTCATCTCGACTTCCTATTGCACTCAAACGCTCGAGTACTCAGTCAGATAGATCAAGTTCTCCATCAACGCGTGCGAGTTCTCCCCTGACTGGCAAACGCGCGCTCCATGGAAAGGTTCCTCGAGAGCATCGACCATGGAGTCCTGCGGGACTCTCGATGACATCAGCGACTCGTTCTGTACCTCCTAACAGCCGTGCCAAGACGCGTAGCCCAGACAAAGTCTCTAGCAGTGGTAGCTTGAAAGCTTACATTTCCGCACCGCCCGCAAAAAACTCTCCGCCATTACGAAGTTCACGTCCTCGGCAACCTGTTTCTGCAGCAACCACCGCTAGTTCAAGACAAAAGGCAGTGGATGGATCGGCATCGCCACATGATACAAGAGCTGGGATTAAAGCGACTAGAGCTAGCGGAACTCATGAGACGAAAGGACGTAAGACAATAAACACAGAGCCAGTTAACTATGCAGCACGGCGGGCACAAATTACACGCGCATATACTAAGTCAATTCATGAATCTGAACTGCAGAAGATTCGAGCATCTCACACACACCATGTCAACGAACAGAGTACTCAAGCCACAAACGGTGACAAAGGCTCCAAGTCTGAACATGGAAATACTTCTACGAGTGGAGGTCAGATACCAAATATGCCATCACTAGGGCCCGAATCATTGCAGATCTTGACAAGCTTCGACCCACAAATTTCTCCGCCACCAGTTGAGCATCAGATTGTAATGGATCAAGATTCGCCAACTTTGGGTGTCACTAACGGCATGCCTGGAGCATTTATGCAAGAGGATGTACCAATGTCTGCAATTTCAAATATTTCTGCCACAACTTTTATTGAAAACGAAGCGCAGACAGAAGCTGCCCGCCTTGCTCGTATCCCGTCTATAAAGCTTGCGGATTCAGTTGCAGTACCTGCTCAAGTATTCGAAGTAGATGATGTGACTCCTGAGGATCGAGCGAAGATCGCAACGGATTCTTTTGGAATTTCTATCGAGGACACTTCAATAGGAACGACTCTCAAGGAGGATTTTAGTGAAGCATTGCCAGAGTCCATTGATCATGATCTGACATCAGAAGCCTCTGAAAGTCCATCAAATGTCGTCGCCTATGACGAGCAAGCCAAAGACATTGTTACAGATCTCCCAAGCGCGAAGACGTTGGCATCCGAAATCTTTAATTCGAATTCCATGCATCACATGGATTTCGAGGCAGCTGCTCCTGCAAGTATCAACCATGATCTTGTTCAGCCTACCGGCTTGGGTTTATACGACGAAAGTTCTCAGCAGATAGTAGATATTCCCATCAGAATTGAAGAAGATACGGACAGATCCCAGCTACACTCAGAACCAGACACATATTCCGGAGAAGGCCCCAGGCTAGAATTACCAGCTTTGCGTACTGCACTCGCCGAGTCCCTATCACCACTAGAGAACGATAGACAACCGGACTTATACACTCCCACAGATATCGAGTATGAAAGTTCTGATGACATTGGCGCGGGAAACACCGGGAATACGAGTGAACAAGAAGACTTGTACGGACCATCTTATGACCAGAATCGCGAGTTATATCTTACATCTGACACCTATCACCGTGAAAACCGACATTCTGCTTGGACCGATTTCTCAGTTGCGACAACAGATGATACAGCTTCCCAAGACGAGAATCAGAAGTGGATAAACACGAAGATCTCGCTTCCTGAACTGCAGAAAGCTCCTACACCGCCCCCAAAATTGCCTCCTTCTCCCGGGCCACTCAGGCTGACCGAGGACACAAGTTCCGAGAATTCTTCTAGGCTCGAACTACCTCCATTGACATCCCACAACGGATTCGGCCTTGGATTCGACCAGGACACCATCTATAGCGTTCCAACTGTCCCAGTATGGTCCAACCTCACCCCTCCACTAATTTCAGAGCATACTTCTCGGAAGGATGCAATTGCTAAGTTAGGCCCCCCTACCCGTACACCCCCTCCTCATGCTATGCAAGATAGCCGTCCACAGTCGGGAACCGATCAAATCAGCCAAAACACTACTAGCCGACATGCTGAATCCAGACACCCAAGCGATGACTTGATTTCGCCGCGGCCTTCACTCTCTACACCTTCCATTTCCACTCCTAGATCAAGCATGCAGATATCTCAGGAAGATATATCTTTAAACAATAGCTACCCCGCTCCTAAAGTTCCCCTGCCACCTCTTACAGAGGAGGAGCAAGCAATTGCCAAGAAAAAAAGCGCACGTTTATTCACTCGGCGAAAGATTATCGAGGAAATAATTGATACAGAGTCCGCTTATCTGAAAGACATGAATGTAGTCGAAGAAATTTACAAAGGTACAGCAGAAGCATGCCCCAAATTGGATTTTGGCGATATCAAGACCATATTCAGAAATACAGATGAGATTATAGCTTTTTCGACAACTCTACTAGATGACCTGAAGAAGGCCGGGGCAGCTGTCTACACTTCCAAGGCTCGTGCCAGACAAAGTAAGGCTACGTCCACAACGACTACTGCGGCAAATACTCCTGCATCGCTAGGTCCAAATGACAGTAGCTCAGATCCCCCGGAATTTAATGATTTCAATGAAGAAAGGGACCGAAAGACCTATATTGGCTATACCTTTGGTAAACATCTCAGGAGGATGCAAGAAGTCTACACGGAATTTCTGAAGAACAGTGAATTAGCAGCAGACCGCCTGAAGATTTTGTCGGCAGATCCTGCGGTTAAGGTATGGCTTATCGAATGTAACAATGTCGCAAAGGATTTAACGGCTGCTTGGGATCTCGACGCTTTGATGGTTAAACCAGTCCAACGAGTTACTCGATACCAGCTATTAATCGACAACCTAGTGAGACATACAGCTGAAGATCATCCAGATTTCAATGCTCTTTCGATTGCAGCTCGAGAAACATTGAATTTACTGCAGACTATTGACAGGCTCAAGGAACGCATTTCAGTCGTCGGGAAGATTGTTGGTCGAAAACGCAAGGAGTCAGAAGTCCGCCTCGGAATCGCCAAGGCATTTGGACGGCGATCAGAAAAGTTGACTTCTAACGTGGTTCGCCCCCATGACGATGAAGTTTTTGTCAAGTTGCATGAAAAGTTTGGTCATGATTACCTGCGACTGCAAGTAGTCATGCGTGATATTGAATACTATACTCGACAGGTTGCGACTTGGGTCAACGATTTCCTCAGATTTCTTTCTGCTATGGAAATAATCATGCGACACAGCCCTTCCTCACATCCAGAAATGGAAGCTCGATGGACTCAGTTTAATCTGACCATGAGAGATATGGGAAGCGTTGCTTTGGAAAGCCATGTAAGCATTTTTCTGTGATCTTGAACATTATCAATACTAATATAACATAGGTTGGTCAGATCCGAAAAGAAGTCATTGAGCCAATCGAAGCTGTGATTCGGTTGTATTCTGGGCCTACTGAGTTCATGAAGAAACGTGCGAAAAGGCGCGTAGATTATGAAAAGTTGATGGCTGTTAAAGCCAATGGCAAGAAGCCTGACGAAAAGCTTCAATTGCTAGCCAAAGAATACGATGCTCTGAATGAAACGTTGAAGACGGATATGCCCCGGCTCTCGGTATTGACGGCGCAGGTAGGGCAAACAATCCTTGCCAAACTCATCTTCAGTCAAACAGCCTGGTACTACATATGGCAAGAGAAGGTCAAGACTGTGTTGGATGCTAACCAAATACCAATGAATGAGAATGACATCTTACAATCCTTTGAGAGGGATTACAAGTATGTACTCGCACAAACCCAAGAACTTCGCCTCATCAATGGTACACTCGAGGTCGATTGCTTTTTGGATAGATTAGATTCGACTCCCGTTACCAGCATTAAAGATAACGAATCGATAAAAACAAAAGGCCGGCTATCTGATTCGTCCGCTCGTCCACGAGTTTTGTCCTTGGCAGCTCCACATGATACATCTCCATGTCTACCGACTCCAGATTTTGCAAAGCGACATAGTGGTCAATTTTCGTTCTCGCCAATTTTGTCAAATGGTTCTGGCTTCCCAGCGCATGCTCCATATCAACCAGCAGCTTACTCTGTAGGGCATTCTCGTGCTGGATCGGGCTCTCCTGCGACACCAGATGCAAGTGCCCCTCGCCTTTATAGTTCCACCAGACCTTCAACATCACGTAGCATTACTTCTGATAATGGTGGCATGTCAAGAATTAGCACAGATCTGGGACATCGTAGGGAATCAAGTTCTACTCAAGCATCTGCATCGTACATGGTGGATGGACCTCTTCGCGATCAACGGCCATTTTCTGGCATTTTCCATTCGGCAATGCCTTTACCCGATGGTACTGAAGATAGCGTTCGATCCTCAAGAGCCTCCTCAGCGGATCGTACCCATGGAAGTCGGTACAATGTCATCTACCTGGCAGCAAGTTTATTCGAATTTAATATTTCAGCAACTAAGACTGAAGCTGGTTACCCTTATCTTACTTACTCACCCGGTGAAGTAAGTTAATAATTGAATCTGGTATTTCTCTTCATAAACTAACTTATTCCTAGATCTTTGATGTCATTGGTGAGAAGGGCGAGCTATGGTTGGCTAAAAATCAAGATGATGGCTCTGATCAAGTTGGCTGGATCTGGAGTAAGCACTTTGCTCGTCTCGCCATGGATTGATGAGCCATCATCTGCCCCTTCCAACGTGTACTATTCCATTTCTTTTCGATTCTTCTAGCAATAACGCATCCTTGATTTGGCATTTGGACGCTTACCTGTACGCGTCTTTCGGAATAATCTTCCACAGAAAAGCAACAATTTACGAGGGCTATCGGCGCAAATAGGGCGGTGTCACAAACTCAATCTTGATGACAGGACATGATTATATTGGATCATTTTATTTGTTTCGCCTGACTACAGCTAGTTCCTGGCATACACAATTCGGGTCTGGACGGAAAGAAGGGGCGTTCTTGATTTAGGGATGGGCGTTCAGACAAGCCTGAGTTATTCATTCATTTGATTTTTTTTTTCTTTTCTTCTTCTCTTTTCTTTTGATCTCTAAAGTCGATAAGATTGTTTTTAGAGTGTCTGTCATGGAGCGATTTTTAATGAGGGATGGGATGGAACCACATTTGCAGCATATTTTTCTTTTCTTTATTGTTTCACTTTTTGCGAAAAATTTCCAAATGTTTAGGCCGCAGGTTTGGGTTGTTAATATAGCCGGATGGGATTTTCGCAGCGCTCATGATTGTATGCATGAGGTGATGATGTCTCTGGTTTGTTGGAGTTAGTTCTTAGCTTTAGTTTTAGTTGTTGAATATACCAGGAGAGCAAGAGAGAGTGTGTGAGAAGGGGAAAGAAAAGATGAAGAGGGCGAACAGAACACGGAATGATAAGGGAAGGACAATGACAGCGGGGAGGGGGAAGAATTAGAGGGGCAGGACAGGAGAGAATGGAGGAAATGGACTTGACTTCTTGTGCTCAGATAGGAGACTTTTATTTTGTTTGGGGTTGGGACTGAGAAAGGGGATGAATTGTTTTCTTGTTTACTTTTTTCGAAGAAGGAAAAGCAATGCGCAGAGGGAGATGGGAGGCACTTGATGGATGGATACCCGAGGATCATTATGTATGTGTGAAGGAGTTTATTGAATTGTTTGTGTAGGAAATTTTCGGTTTTTTCTCTTCTTCTTCTTCTCACCTAAGAAAGTGCAGAGATGTGGATGGGCAATTGATGCATTGCATTTCGTTGCGTAGGAGAGGAGGAATGGCAAGGGAAAGAAATGAAATCATACTGGTTAAATTCTAGGAATGGCATGTGTGGAATGATAGCATCAGAAGTGGTGTGGAATGAAAAATATGAGAATTCTATTGAAACAAAATTTGATTAGACTGTGATTAAATTGCATGCATGATTTGTGTGGCGTGTCTTGTCATATATATGAACAGTAGAACATCAAACGTAGAAAGAATGTACTCGTAGGATGACACAAAACCGGCTTCTCAGAAGCGCGTGGTCCCCTTGCTCTTGACTGCATCTCTCTATGCCTATCATGATGTAGAATCTCGTAATAATAAAGTACATGTAATTTTTGTTCGGTCTACTCTTGCACCAAATCCTCTCCATTCTAAAAAAAGAAAACTTTTCGGAGATATCCATACATCACTCATACGGACATCGCAAGTGAAGTGAAGGTCTAGGTCTCGCTTGATCAAAAGGAGTATCCGAAATGCACCCAACGCCTCGCCAAATGCTATATTAATTTTGTGCTGTAACGCAACGCAATGCATGCTAGAAAGATTTGAATGTTGGATCGTGCTCCCTGGTGGAGCTACGGTGAATGGTGTTAACCTTGTTTTGTGTCTAGGTTACCGACGAAATCGGCGATGGCTTCGAAATATCCAATCTCGACCGCGCTCGAATTGTGGTCACCGCCCGGGAGAGGTTTCCATACTTTGGTGGGGGATTGGCAGATCTCGAAGAGACGGCGCATGTGGCTAGGTCTGTGGTTGGGGGAGTTAGTGGGAAGGTATGGAATAGAGTAGTTTTGTGGCATCAATCAAAATGTGTGTTTTGAGGTAGTCAGACAAATAGTTCTCGTATTGTGTAATCTGGTCCCAGAAGGGAGGTCATGTTTTGTGGATGGAAATTGGGTCATCATTCTAGAGGATGTTGTGTGGGGAGAAGAAGATGGAAGAAGTGAACGTACGGTACAAGCTCATCCAGGAGACCACTAAGGAAGAGAATGGGGACTTCGGTAATGGTAGGTAGGTATGTGTCTGATGGCCAGACTTGATGGCATAGGTAGGCGAGATATCTGGCTGGTGGAAGAACACTACGGCATATTAGTATTTGAATATAGTTGTATGTGTTAGATGTGTACATACGACGGGATCAACTTTCTCATGGATAGAAAAGTATTTTCCAGAACTAGACCCACTAATCTTTTGTCGTGTTGATTTTTCGCTGCTAGTTGTATTGATACCGCACCCCCAAGACTTTGACCGTAGATGACAATATCATTATCTCTCGTCTCTGCTCGTTTGCGAAGATACTCGAAACCAGTCTGAGCATCTATCATGAGACCCTTCTCGTCCGGTGATCCTGTAGAGAGACCGTAACCCCGGTATTCCAACATCAAGACACTACATCCTACAACGTTTATGAGTCGTCTCGCGATCGGTATTCGATGACCAATGTTCCCGGCATTGCCGTGAAACATAAGGATGGTGACATTCCTTCTTTTCCTCGCCAGCGGTGCTCGAATGTAGAAGGCTGAAAGCTTTTCCCCATCAGGTGTGGGGATCATCAACTCCTCGAAATCCGAGATGCCGAATTGTGAGGGTCGTGGAACTTGGGTGCGGGCGGCATTTGGGATGGAACTTGGATAAATCAAGGACCTGATGATTGAGGAAACATATTGATCAGTATTTTATTGAATAGGAACATGGTTCTAGGAGGTTGTGAATGGGTGCACGATGTGGTGTGTGGTGTGTGGTGCGATTTGATGATGGAAGAAGAAGAAGAAGAAGAAGAAAAAGAAAAAAACAGGTGATGGGGGTTTATGGAGTTGAAAGGAAAAAAATATACTTTTGCTTGAAGTAAAGAAGAGAACTTAGTAAAAAAGTTATACCCTGCAATGATTCGTAAGTACGAGTACAATGAATGAAAAACAAGCGTGGCCCAGTTGAGCACCAGAGATTGTGTGAAAGAAAATGTACCGAAGACACAAGGACAGGAAATTTGAGGTAACCTGCGATAGAACTGGTAACAGTAGTTACCTGTTCAATATAACCTCCGCCAGATGAATCTTGTGTAGACATCTTCATGTGTTTTGAAGGGGCAGTGGTAGAGTAGTAGTAGATAGGGTGGGAATGCGTTTCTCAAAGACCAAAAAGGGTCAAATATCTTCCTTCCCCCAATGAAAATGAGAAGAGGAGAAGAGTTGTTGTGATGCTGAATTGGATTGAGTTAACTTGAGACGGAGACTGAAATTGTCAGTAGTAGCAACACATGGTCTTGATGTAATTGGTAGATGGATCTGGATCCTTTCGAAATGGCAGTTTCGATGTTTTGATATTGCTTTGGAGTGAGAGCTCGAGAGTGTGCGATGTATTGATTGATTGGTGCAAATGGGACTAGGTAGAGTAGAGTTGGTCGAGGTGGTGGTCGAAGTGGTCGAGGTGGTCGAGGTGGACGAAGTGGTCGAAGTGGTAAATGCAGTAACAGTAGTAAAAGTGGTCGAAGTGGAACTGGAGAGCAGGTTGGTGTGTGTGTATGTTGATGTGTATATATGTGTGTGTATATGTATAGCAGGTCTGGTCTATGTCTATCTCTATCTCTATGAACTGTTGAGCCGTCGAACCTTGGTCCCTTTTTAGAGTCAAGGAGAGACGATTGACTGACCGCCAACTCCGTCCGTACTCTTGTATATCAAAATCCAATTGTCTGTCTCAGATTCCCTGGAGTGCAAGCAAGCACCAACAAATCCTGTCACCTCGAATTCCATCCACTCCACAAAAACATGTCAAATGCTCGACATCAATCAACCTCGGGGTCGGTCGAGATCCAGATAGATAGCTACAGGAACTACATCTGCACCACCGTACATCTACGCACCCTTCAAACCTCCCGAGATCTATTTTGGTTCACATACGTGCGCCATCCTGCGACTAATTTACATCTGCGATCGTCGGGGAAGCACGAGTTCAAACGTCAGCTAATCATAGCATGAAAAGTATAACCTTACATCTGAAATGTATCAACCAAAGGGCAAACGTCTTGTATGAGAGAAACGGGAATCGTGGCTGTAGAAACACCAAATCACCAAATTAACACCAACACCATCAATGCAAAAGAAACACGGCAAGATGAAGGGGAGAAAATCGGAGAGTAGACCGACCGACCAATGAAGGTGTTTCGGACAAGGCGATTTCTTTCCTCGTGGGACGGACTAGCATGAGGAATCAAATAGATGTATCCCATATATGTATGTGTTTTGTCGTACAGATGACAGTTTCGCATACAGCATCATAATGTTGCCGTGATTAGATGCATCGATGGGAGCACACGATATGATAGTGATACAACTCTTAAGCCATGTTCTAAGCCACAATCTTTCAAGATGGATGCACCCTCAGTCGCTCAGTCCCTCACACCTTGAGATAAAACAAGGGTGATGAGCTGAGTACGAGATACGGAGTAGGGTGTGATCAATGTGATTATTCATGTTTTGGGGGCCTCGAGGGGGATTTATCCAAGATGATACACACGTCTGGAGATAGCAAGTAGGATTTGATTCACGGGTTGGATTTCAAGCCAAGCTTGTCTCTCTCATACTTAAGTCGCCCCGTCGAGGATATATTCCATACCCATCTCCGCCTTCCTTTTCCTCTGACGATTGTACAGCGAGACAGCCGCCTACTCGGCCACCTTCACATGGGAACTGCACAATCGAATCGAAACTCATGGCCTAGAATACCCGATCTCACGTTTCCCCCCGAGCCTCCGTAGCAAGATCCCAATGTGTGGCGGAATAAGGGGACCATCCAATGATCCAATGAAGAATATCTTCCCATGTGTCAAGGTATCCTCGCAAAGGTAAGATAGATTTGGATTTGGATACAATGCCCAATGATCATGAATTCCACGCAAAAGTGAGGATATCACATAATGATACATAAGGCGACCCAATGATACTAGGCACTTGTTCGTATGAAGACACCTACCCTACCCTACCCGGGTAGCAAGGAATAAGGTAATAAGGTAATAACAAGTGCTTAAGTAGGTAGCTTCCTTTGAAATTGACGCCCAAAGCTAGAGAATTTTCAATGTTGCATATCGCATATCGCATGTCGCATGTCGCATATCCATCCATGCCCTGGTTGTGGTGAATGTGTGTGATTCCAGTTGTTGTTTACCATTACGATCCCAGTATGATATAAGCCATTGAGAGAGAGGGAGAGGGGGGGATGAATACAGAATTCACATTGTTCACATTGTTCAATGAATAACACAAGTTGTAGATATCATGGACCTTTTTGTTGTACTCTGTACTTTGGTATCACTGTGTAGTAATAAGTGTAACAAGTGTAGCAAGCAGAAGATACATACATACATATATACATACACACATACATACATATACACATATACACACACACATACATACACACATACATATATACACACATACATATATACACACATACATATATACACACATATATATACATACACACACACACACACACACACACACATACACATACATATACATACACACAAGTAGTACAAATCTAATTCTGAACATGCTTCCGGGCGTATTCTAGTCTCTCTCTTGCTCTCCAGGGGGGAAGGGGAAGGACAGGAAGGGCACCAGTGGGCAGCATCTCCCCCAGCCAAGGAAGCAGGAAGAAAAGTATAAAAAATTCCAACCAAACATTTTTCATCATTTTTCCCTCAATTCCCTCCATTCCCTCCATACCTCCATTCACACGTCCATCGCCTTTTTCTTCATGCAACCCCGAAAAATACTAACGCGCGAGCTGTACACCTGCATATCCCAAGGTCCAAACAAATACCAAGGTCCAAGGTCCAAGGTCCAAGGTCCAGAGTCTAAAAAGCGTGAAAAAGATCTGAGAATTTACTGATTTATTTACTGATTTATTTACTGGTTTATGTACAACTTATTGTGGATTGACCTCAAGACGTCGACTTGCTGTATCTAATACCTGATACTTATTGACCCTCCTACGTTTACTCCTACTTTCACTCCTACTTTTACTTTTACTCCTACTTTGACTCCTACTTTTACTCGTACTAGCTACTAGCTACTAGCTACTTACTGCATACTGCATACTGCATACCAACCAGCCTCGAGCCAGCCCACACCATCCCAAAATACCCCTCCACCCTTCCCTCCCCCCCCGTCAAATATCGAAGCAACAAGACAAAAGAGGCTTGCCTTTTGATCCAAAGAGGAAATATTTCTATTTAGGTACACCCTCCATCCCTCTTCATCCCTCCCCCGAGTTTCATGTCAAACACTTGACATACCTGTCTACGGAGTATACCTACGCAACATTACCATCTCAATCTCAAGTCCCTTTTCTCACATTCCCAAAAAGCTAGCTACTTCCTTCCCACCCCCCGCGATACTAGAACAGACCTCTCAAACCTGTCCATTCTTCGCCAAAAGGAAAAAAACTCTGATTAATCTTCTGCCTCGCAAATTTCTTCTACAAATACTTCAAAACCTCAAACACTCCAAGAGACTCCAAGAGACTCCTGCAGGGAAAGAAAAGAAAACTTGCGTATATCATCATGGTATCATTCAGCTGCGAGGTATGTTGCCTATCCCTACGACTTCAATGTCCTGTTGAAACACCGACACCTGCACCTACATTTATACCTACATCTACCATGGTAACTCAAGCAAGCTTTTGTCTGACAAGAAACAATCTATAGAATTGCGGAGACGTCCTGACGAAGAAAAAACTCGACCCTCACCGAAATCAATGTCGCGGGGCTTCGTATACTTGCCTGGATTGCATGGTACATTTTCAAGGCCTAGAATATCGCTCGCATACAGTATGTAAACAAACATGAATCAGACGCGGGGCATCATTTGCTGACAACAATTTAGAGCTGTATGAGCGAGGCGCAAAAGTATCAAGGTGCGCTATACAGAGGAGAGGGAAAAGGAAAGAAAGGAAAGCAACAAAACAACCCAAAAAGTAATTCGCATAATAATTCTCACTCTACACCCGCCCACAACGCCTACGTCGAAGATGCGCAGGATGAATACGACAATTCGCAACACGCTACTGCCCCGGTGCCAGAAGCTGCCCCTTCAACGCCAGCACCCGTCAATGTATTTGATTTACTCATGGATCCAACACCCAATGCGTCGCGACTAGATCTCCCCGCAGCTGATGAGGCTATGAGCGATTCTGAGCCTAAGCAACAAGTTCGTGATGAATCCATGAGCGATGACGCAGATAGTTCCGAGGCAGAGAATAGACCTTCCACGGATATCGTACGAGTAAACGCAGCAGATAACCCAAGCCTTGCCAGTCTCGTCGCATGGGGTTCTGGACCAGTACCTACCAACGGACCTTTCGAAACACCAGCGCCTAAAACGATTGAGTGGAAACCAACCAAGGAACATGAGGGAAAATCGAAAAAGGATAAGAAAGATGAGAAGAAGAAAGATAAGAAGCGCAAGCGCTTACATGTTGACACATCCCGCGAAGGCGATGTCCCAATGAATGATGCGCCACCAGTTCTTCATTCAGGATTGACTGCTGAAATTGGCAAACTTCAAACCCGCCCTTCAGTCTTCCCTCCATCGCCAGATTATTCCGGGGCCGATGCTGAGAAGGAATCGCCTAGCGCAAGACCCAAGAAGACTAAGGAATCCAAACGCACCAGCCGTGCTCGCACTCGTAATGACACATTCGGTAGCAATCTGATGTCCTTGATTACCACTCGCCAACCTTCCCGCGAGCACTCAGAAGATCGACCCAAGAAACGTAAGCACAAGCATCGTACTAAGTCATCTGAAAGACTCAAGATGCTCGAATACAAACCGATGAACGGTGCTGGTGATTCTCCTCCTGGCGAGAATCAAATGATCGTCTATAAACCCCGTGAAGAGCTCCTCATGAGTATGGAGAACAAGGGTCCCAATAGCGAGAAGGGTGTTTCTATGAATAAAGCATTGAAGAGGTATCATCGCGAGAGAACGGCTGCTGGATTAGCACTTGGAAAAGGGGATGAGGAGAAGGAACTCTGGAGGAGTTTGAGAATGAAGAAGAATGATAGAGGAGAGATCGTTTTGTTTATATGAACATGCATCACATCAAAATGGGGCGCCAACAGATGGAGCGGGGTGCGCAACGGAGATCGAACAGAAATGAGGGGAGGAGCATTGTGATACCATATTTTCTTCTTTCTTCTGAGATGTATGTTTTGGATTGCAGATTTTTGTTGTTGATTGTTTGTTCTGTACTTGCACTTGTACTTTTCTCATGCGCTTTTCATTCTTGTTCTCGTTCTTGTCTTTGTTCTTGTTCTTCTTGTTCATACATCTATCGTGTTTGCGTTTTCTGCTGGATTATGCTTATGCTTATGCTGTTAATCATGTATATGAGGGCATTGGGTGCGGGTTTAACTTCTAGGTTGGATCGGAATAGGAAAGGATGGATGGGCATAAATAAGTGTACGAGATATGTGGAACGGAATTGGAATGGAACGGGTTTGAAAGGGCTGGGCTAAACAGGACTGACAGTATGGGAATTGAATTTATGTTTGAATGTGCTTTCGGGTGCATATTTCAGGCTGGTTGGATCCAGGATATCACGTTAATGGCTGTGGCGTGCTGGCTTGATGTGCGATGAGTAGGAAGTCAGATGTAGTAATGTGAAGGGGATATCAGTGGGTTCAATCAAGCAAGCAATCAATTAATCAGTCAATCAAATGTAAACAATAAATGTCTTCCTATGAAAGTAGTTCCGAAATCGGTATTCCATACCTCGCTTGTAAAAAAGTGCTGTGAAAGTAACTCGGGGTGTAAATGTACCATGGAAATGGCTGAGTTGTATTGGACACACATCAAGATCAAATATGATTTTCGAATAATCATATAGACAAATGATAGATGAGGGTGATTTTTTTTTTCTCTGTCCAGGGAACGTAAACGCAAATTGGTCCCTCCTTTTCATCTACCATCTACGATGATACATATCCCCTTTTTTACTATAAATATATATAAAATAAAATAAGAGGAAAAAGTTATCTCGGATACTGGTTCCGGTCCCGATTCCGATTCTTGATTGTGTGCCTATACCTCTCTATTTATATACTTATATACGTCCATCCATCCCAATATTATCTGTGGAAAAGAAGTTTTGGGGG
>PHWZ01000566.1:0-21142 GCA_004379285.1 Botryotinia calthae
TATATATACAACTATATATTCTCACTCGTTGTGTAAGAGTTGAACATATTCCTACTGGAAGCTTTCCAAGAAGAATACCCATTTACCTACATGCCTACCCACCTACCTACCTAGTACTCATTTACCTCTCTCGGTCTACATCAGTGCGAAAGTCAACCTAGATTTTTTTCTCGACTTTAGCTTATTCTCTCTTGTATCTTCATCTGCCATTGAAAATTCCTCCAAAATCTACTTTTCACATACATAAATAGAAGTTCTAGACATTCACCAAAAACAAGTGCCACTTCAATCTATATCACCACTCTCACTCTTTTACCCCCCCCTGCTTTATCGGTACCAGGATGACTTCGCATCGACGCTAAACAAAGGGCAAATTAGGTCCTTTTCGCAACCTCTGTTTTTCCTAATAATCAGTTTCACTCTTGAACATGAGCTCGGAGATTTCACCTCGTGCTGTACGTTTCACAGACGGGGACGACAACCACAGGTTCGATTCATTAAAATCTTCGGTGATCATGGAGCGCCCACATGTCGAAACTAGCGACTCTGGAGGCTCTGGTTCTTCTGCAGACTCCCACGACTTTGTCGAACATTTAAGCCCGGATGCTGCACACGACGCACATTCCGATGCCTTTCACCCTATCGATCCTCGACCCCAGATGAATAGTATGAATTCGAGCATGCGTAGTCGAGGCAGCAATTCAGAAACAAATGGAGCAATATACGGCCGCGAAACTGCATTCAGCCCTCCACCACAGACTCCTTTGAATGGCGCAACGGCCAGATCTCAGAGGCCTACTGCGCCAGCCCGAACTCCTTCGAGTACATACGCGCCTGCGCGGCGACCCCCACAAGCTCCATACATGTCAATCTCGGATCGTCATCGATCCGGCTCAAACTCGAGATTTAATAGACAAGACCCAAGTGGCGCATATCGTGCGCAAGAAAGAGCTTATGTGCAACGGTTACGGCAAAATGATCCACCCTTCGAATATTTCGCTGAACCTTACACACCTAGTCTTGGATATGGAACGGGATCAGATACTGATAAGGAATCCCCATCAGAGTTACAATTCGATGGTGATCCCTTCGATCAAGAGACTGTACTTTTCTACAACAACGATGACATACAACCTACTCAGGAAGACTTGAAAGATCCCGCAAATAGGGAGCGTCTGGAATGGCATGGGATGTTAGCATCTGTGCTAACAGGAGACGTAGTAAGGCAAGAGAAGAAACGTTTAATTGGTAATTCGGAAAACAAAGCAGAAAACATTGGCACCGAGATCTGGCTTGGTATACGATCAAAGGTATGCGGCAGAAGTTTAGGGGCCCAGCGACGAATATTAGAAGACACCCGGGCCAACCTTGACACCGTTCTAGAGGAAATTATTAAGTTTCAGGTGCAAGGAGAGAGTGAGGCTGGAAAATCACCTATTGATCAAGTGCGGGGCATAGTTGCAAAGATTGAGAAGTGTGAAAGTCTATACCCATCTCGCACTGGCTTGGAAATGGCGAATAAACTGGCAGCGTCTACACAATTCGCTGCTACCTGCGACGCCGTCATATCATGGCACAATACCACCGAACTTATCAACATTGAGCTTGCCATCCTGCAAAACTGGGTAGGGAATCCGGAACTCGACTTCACCAAAGTGAGACAGCGCTCACCTTCAGGACACGGACTCTCCGATGAATCTTCATTCATTGATAGATTGCTCAAGGAGGATGGGTTAAGATCTCTACAAGGTGATAAAAGTATACTTTTAGGTGTATCCGAAGTTATCATGAAAGCAAAGAATACATTGATTGAGAATTCCGAAGGGTTTGCGAAACGCCATTTACCTCCTTATATCGAAGAGTTACTCACCCTCATAAACTTCCCGTCGCGTCTCATCGAAGAGATTATCAAGGTTCGACTGAATTATGCGAAGAAGATGCGAGAATCCACACAGCAGAACGCCATGATGGCCGAGCAAATGATTTCGCAGTTCAGAATATTACTGAAACTTGCCATATTGATTAAGCAGGAGTACCTAACGATTTCAAATCCCGAACCTGGGTGGGATTTACCACCTTGTATTGATGAGTCTTTTGACCAGGTAGTTTTAGATGCCCTTAAGTTTTACTTCAAGATGCTCAATTGGAAATTGGGCGGAAATAAGAACACTTTTAAAGAAGCTGAAGTTCTTGAGCAAGAATGGGACTTCTCTAACGAGATCGGACAACATCTACAAGGCGGTGATGTTGAAGTGGCCGAGCAGTTTAGTTCTCTTACACACAAGGCCTTCTTCCGGCTAAATACCACTTTCGAAAGAGAAATGGTGAGAAAGCCACAGGAAACAGCTGCTGAGATGACGAAGCGTTACAAGCAGAGTCTAGACTCCGTTCGTGTGCGGCAGCGTATGTTACAAAGATTTTCCAGAGTTTTGAGTGATCGCTTCGAAAACTCGACGGACTTCAGCATTGCTATGAAGCAGAGTGGTTTGCAAGAACTCTACTCGAGGCTTATTGAAACTGGTCACTTCTTGGTGTATACTGCGAGCATCGAGCACGATGGTATCTTCCTTATAGCCTCTCCATCTTTGTACAATCGACCCCAAGATATCCAGTCCATTCTAGGAACTTGCTATCACACCGAGGACATACAAGAAGATCCTAGCAATCCTTATATATTAGTTCTTCGCCCCGAGGTCCCAATAGGATGGGATGGTCGACAGGTCGATTCGGCTTTGATAAACATCAACATAGATTTGAAAGTTGGTCATCTTCGACTTATTGCAGATGGATCACAAGTCAGATTATCAAATGCTCGCATGGCGTTCTTAGATTCGATCGGAATTCATCTAGATATGGTGGTTGAACAGAGATCCCATCTCAAGAAAGTTCACATTAAATTGACCGACATTAAGAAAGTAGTGTATAAGCTATCGAACTTGATAATGGACAGCGTTGAAATTGTTCGAAAACAAACAAAAGGGCTGGAATGTCAAGAACTTATCCAAACCTGTTTCATCTTTGCTACCGAGTTTGGTCAGCGGTCTTTGCCTTATATGGATCGAAACCGAAAGCAAATGAACAACATCAAACTCACAAAGATTGCCCTGGATTGGGTGAGCTTCATTTGTGATGACTGCGTTCCTACGGACCGTAAAACATTCAGATGGGCTGTACTTGCACTTGAATTTGCAATGGGTATGACTCAAGGCCAACATATTCTAGCATTAGGGGAAGATGAGTATACAAGACTTCGATCCAAGGTCTCGGGGTGTATGTCTCTACTAATTTCACATTTTGATATCATGGGTGCAAGATCAAACTTGGCCGCTCAAGCAGAGAAACAGCGGGTGGAGACATTGAATGGCCAATTTAGGAAGATGGATATCAGGGGAATGGCTGACGATGAGGAATCAGCTGCTTTTGTTCTCAACCAACGTCTTGAACTGATAGCTGATCTTGACGAAGAACGAAAGGTTATCGAGGCGGAAAGACAAGCTCTCGGCAGAGTTCTTGAAGAAAACAAAGAAGCAGACCGATCTCTCACACATCTTTCTGCTTCCCCATCCAATATCAATATGCGCTGGCAACAAGGCAACTTTGTTGGAGGTGGTACCTTTGGATCAGTGTACGCTGCGATCAATCTGGACTCTGGCCATCTTATGGCTGTGAAGGAGATTCGTCTACAAGATCCTAATCTTATTCCTACAATTGCTGCTCAGATTGCCGATGAGATGCATGTCTTAGAGGTTCTCGATCATCCCAACGTTGTTTCATATCATGGAATTGAAGTCCATCGCGACAAAGTCTATATTTTCATGGAGTACTGTTCTGGCGGGTCACTTGCAGGTCTTCTGGAGCATGGAAGAATTGAAGACGAACAGGTTATAATGGTGTACGCTTTGCAACTTCTTGAAGGTCTAGCATATCTTCACGAAAGTGGCATTGTTCATCGTGACATCAAACCAGAAAGTAAGTTATATATTCGCCTCACCCATATTTTGATAATTTCTCTAACAATAAACACAGATATTCTTCTTGATCACAACGGTGTGATTAAATACGTAGATTTTGGCGCCGCAAAGGTTATTGCTCGTCAAGGTAAAACTCTTGTCACTGCGACTACAGCCAGTCTTGCCAATAAAAACAAATCCATGACTGGAACTCCAATGTACATGTCCCCTGAAGTCATCAAAGGAGAGAACCCAGGACGAGCTGGTTCAGTCGATGTCTGGTCACTCGGCTGCGTTATCCTTGAAATGGCTACAGGTCGTCGACCCTGGACATCTCTTGATAACGAATGGGCCATCATGTACAATATCGCCCAAGGCAATCCTCCTCAAATGCCATCACCAGATCAACTCAGTCCTCAGGGTATTGATTTCATCAAGAAATGCTTTATTAGAGACCCCAAGAAACGTGCTTCGGCACCGGAGCTCTTACAACACGAATGGATTGTTGCAATCAAGAACCAGGTCGCTATCGAGCCACAAACACCAAGCGATAGTGGAAGCTCTCAGTCTAGTACCAGGGGGAGTTACACTAATTGAGGTATCATAAGTTCTCACCTCCTTCAACTATTCTTGTCGCTGTTTACAGCACTTTTCTTCTACTTTTCAAACAGAAAATTTTTTCCTTTGTATTTGCATTTGTCATTATTGTTTTTCAGTCGTTTTGGGAAAAAGCGCAGTACATGAAGCGTCTTTTGTGGGCATTGGGTTTGGGCACAATGGGTCGAATTGGAACTAAATGTATATGAGGGATATACATATATATACACGAGACTTTTTCATCAGCGATTGAGTTGGGAGTTGGTGTTTTTCGTAGCATATATGTATTTATGAGGAAAGTAGGGCTTAACTTTCTAACGTCTATTTGGTTGTGCGAACATAAATGTAGTGTTGAGTTGATGTCGAGGGCTAAAACGGAGAGGAAGCCGGAGGTTGAGATAAGAAACAGGATGGTCAGGTGTAATGCACGCATGGATGCAAGCAAAGGGCAAACTGAAACTCGTTTCGAGGTGGCGAAGGGGGTAATGGCGGTACGAGGTCAGTAGAAGATGATAGAAGTTAACATTGGAAAGCGTGGCCAGAACACGTCACTTGATGGAAGGATGGAAGTGGTTGTGGAAACTTGTAGTATAATCAGAGCAATAATGAAACATGATAATATCGCCGGTATGACAGTATACCATTACAACAATGCTCAAATTTATTTTCACCTGTCACATCATTGACAACCGCTCTCAAGATCTACTAGACCGGGTATCACATTCCGCCGGAAATATACATACCAGATGCATCGGACAGTGCTCGGCGCTTCCACTCAAAGCCCCACTTCTTTATGCCACAAAGGCGATATCCGCGTTAGTGATCGACGGTTTTGCCATGGAAAACTCAATCGTGAACTATTCATATTGGGGACGAAACGCAAGGCTGAAAAGATGCCGTGAGTTTTCGGAGATGTGACGGGAAGAATCCAGTTTTTCCCAATCTAAACTTCCAAAATCAGATTACAGAAGATTGAAAAGTGCGCGGAGATGCAGGTTTGGATGGAAAAGTTTTCTATTGTGGATGGATTTTGCGATTGTAGATAGCTAATGTGGAGACTTGTAGATATAGGTTGGATGGCGAGAATGGGAGGGGAATGTTTGGGGAGGGGTGGAGGGGTGGAGGGGTATATCTTGAGGGCATTTTCTGCATATTTGGGCTTCTCTTTTCGTTTCCTTATATTTGCTGGGAAGGAGATTACGAAGGAGGTTTTAGAATTGTGAAGATTAGAGTTCTTGATACGAGATTTGGCCAAATCTCATACTGTACGGGATTCTCAAATAGGGTCGAGTTCTAACAATGGCTGCATCACAAGATATTGCTAAGCGGGATTTGTCTTCGATGGGGGGAGAGAAAGATGCTCAAAATAATGCGGCTGAAGAGTTGAGGGATGTCGAATCGGATGCTGAGTCTATGGATACTAAAGCTGGATCTATATGGACGATTATGGGATCTGTAAGTTGTATATCTACAGGACAATGGTAGATGATTGTATTAATGATCATAGGCAATGGCAAACTATTCAGATGGATATCAACAGGGCTTAGTAAGTTTTTCTCTTACTTGGTATCATCATGTTAAACTACATGTCTAACAAAGACAGGCATCCAGTACAAATGTAGTATTCAATCATCTCCTGGGCACCAAAATCTACACTTCTACAATCCAAACTCGGATTTCCAATGCCCTGCTTGTCGGTTCGGTCATCGGTATCCTGATACTCGGCTATACGTCTGATAAGTTCTCCCGCAAGGGAGGTATGCTTTTCACATCTGCTCTCGTCATCATTGGCTCTCTCCTCTCCACCCTTGCGTTCCAAGTACAGCCCACCTAAAATATGCTTTGGTTCCTCACCATCGCTCGCGGTATAGCAGGTGTAGGCGTCGGAGGCGAATATCCCACCTACGCAGCCGCTGCTCTCGAAGGATCAGACGATTCCTTCGATAAGCAACGAGGACCCATCCAAGTCCTCATCTCTACCATGATGGCCACAACCGGTTCCCCAACCTGCACACTCGTCTATCTCCTTTCCCTTCTAGCCTCAGACAACAATCTGAAAGTGGCTTTCCACGCTATATATAGCATAAGTACCATTCTCCCTCTCTTCGTCGTCCTCTTCCGTCTGCGCATGACAGATGGAACACTCTTCCAAAAATCCAATCTCCGAAAACGTTCCATCCTATGGCGTTTCGTCATCCGCAAATACGGACTCCGGTGTCTGGGCACCAGTACCGCGTTCTTCCTCTACGACTTTGTCAATTTTCCAAATAGTATCATGAGCGCTGCTATCATTAATGGTCTTGTACCCGGTAAGAACGTCCGCACGGTCGCGATCTGGCAATTCATCCTCGCCGTGTTCCCGATTCCCGGTGTGTTGCTAGGCATGTGGCTCGAGAACCGCATTGGTAGAAAATGGACCGGTATTCTCGGGTTTTCGGGATACATTATCTTGGGATTTATTATCGGGGGGTGTTACGGGAAACTCACGACCTCGGAAAATCTTCCCGCGTTTATCGTTCTGTATGGAATGTTTGCGTCGCTGGGACATATGGGACCCGGTGCGACGATTGGGTTGATCAGTGCGGAGAGTTTCCCGACGGCGATTAGGGGGTTGGGGTATGGTGTTAGTGCTGGATTTGGAAAGGCGGGCGCGGCGGTTGGGACGCAGGTTTTTACGCCGATTCAGCAGGCGGCGGGGAAGAGTAGTACGTTTTTTGTGGCTGGAGGCGTGGGGGTGTTGGGAGTGTTTGTTTATTGGTTTTTGCCTGAGGGGAGGGGTGTGGATTTGAGGGAGATGGATGAGGAGTTTGAGAGGGGGTTGAAGGTGGAAGCGAGCGGTTCATTGGTGAGTGTGGTTGAAATAGAGAAATAGAAAGCTTGAGTGTTGAAAATTCCACAATGACTGAATAAAATTTAAACACGGAGTCATATCATCGAATGGACCATTTTCACCTCAATTAATATATTCAAATCTATATTACTTAAAATTGATTAAATTAATTAAGTAAAACTATTAGGGTTACTATTATTAGTCTGCGTAGAAAACCCAGTGGGTGGGGTTCCACCTATTGGGTAATGATCCCAATAAATAGATAATAGGCCTCATTAGATATCCAATAGATAAATAGGATTTTCGAAAACCCATCCCATTACCCAATAAATACTTATATCATACTGCCTTTATTTTGCTACCAATAAAATCATTCTACCAATCAAAGCTAATCCCAATTAATCAAATCGATGTAATATAATTATCCAATTTCTCATTCTGTATACTAAAAAACTATACCTATATACTACCCATTAGACTTATTGGGGTTTTAACAACCCATTGAATAATATCCAAGTTCATTTTCATCTCCGTATACGAACTCAAGACAGCTGAACCTCTCTGATTCTCGTCAACTCCGCACGCACATCAACCTCTTGGGCTTTACCCCTCACGAAATATATAGTCCTTTGTCCAACACGATGTTCCAACCCTACTTCTTTTGTGTCGAGCGTTCAATCTGTGATATTGATTTTTTGTCTTAAATGTTGTGTTTCTTCATGTTTCCCTAATGATACTCATTACCAGCCAATTTCCAAGTCACCGCTGTTGAATAATGATATGCGTATGCACATGAATCTTTTGGGTCTTACCCCTCTCGAGATATGTAGCTCTTTGACTAATCCTATGTTCCAAACCCGATTCTGTTACATTGAGCATTTGATCTGTGTATGTATATAAATCTTTTGAATCTTACCCCTCTCGAAATATGTAGCTCTTCGACTAATCCTATATTTCAAACCTGATTCCGTTACGTTGAGCATTTGATCTATAATATTGATCTCTTATCATCACATACCATTTGCCTTACAGTCCACTATCGACATACATTATCAGCCCATCCATGAATTACCGTTGTTAAATTTTATTGGATAAGGCATCAATTCAATGCACACCTTGTCAAGCTCGACAAGTTCCTTGAAAGGTGTAGTAATTGTATGAGGTCGGGTATCAGTACATTCGTTACGTTAGGTCGAATCATGATGTTACTAGCCAGAAGATTCATCCCCAATCACTCACAATTCTCTAATCAGATGATTAACGCAGGAACCTATGCGAAAAATCAAGCTTAAACTAATACAATGATGACACACGTATATATATGCAATACATATGATTAGTATACACAGTAGCGTGGGGAGCTGCTCTTAGACGCAGTGTTCGTCAAGTTTAAGGGTCCCTGTAAACCCATTAAAACCGCAATATGCGGTCCGCGTGGGGAAAACTGTATTAAACGGAGGCTTGAAATTGAGGGAATGAAATTGCGTTGCAAGTTTTAGTTTATTTCTTATGAGATCTACGAAACTAAGAAAAAGTGTAGAAACTAGACATACGGGCACACGCCGTACGGGCATCCCCTTTATACGGGCATTTAGGCCTTGAAATTGTATTGACGAGGTTCTAACCGCTTATTTTAGCCGGTTACCACGTGATTAGTCACCTTCCATTTCCATTTCCATTTTCATTCAATTGAAGCTATTTACAAGTAAGTCATTAAAAGTAAGTACAATTTCATTAGTTTTATTAATGTTGATATCACCATGAGGATGGTGAAGTCAATATAGTACTATGATTTACACTATTGTAATATTCCTTAAGGTTCTAAAGCTAGGACTACGAAACGTATTGCTGTAGTATCGAAAGTGTTACGGGAGCTGCCTCTAGGGTCACGTGGAAGTGGCTAGAGATCTTTCGAGGTAGTTTGGACTAGATTTCAATTAGGAATTCAGTAAGGTTGTAACTGGTTGTAATTCTTGTAACCATAGTGATAAACTAATGATTGTCTTGATCACGAAGCTCTACATTGTAATGAAACCCATCCCCTATATAGACCTTCGTTCTGAAGTCGATTGACAAGTCGATCGGTAAATCGATCGGCTTTTAGTTATATAACACTTGTCCTGTGACCCTTAACGATCTGGTTGTCTTCTTGTCCTGGGGATAATCCCCTGGGACATTACTAATCCTAGCAAGGCCTTCTTGCTTACTATATTTTTGTCCTCCCTAGGACCTATTGTTCTAGAGCTTACATCCTATAATCTACGAGCTTTGTCTCCAGCCCCTCAATGCCAGAAAAATAATTTCGTGTCGCTGGCTCCCCTTATTATTCTCCTAGGCACCTTGGGACCTACATCGCAGCTCGTCCTGCCAGAGGCGAGGCTTCTTATTATTATTATTATTATTATTATTATTATTATATCATTCGATAGCTTTTTTAATAAAATTTATTATTCTAATATCAAAATTCATTTCAAACCTTTCTATAAGAAGTGTACTATTATTTAAACTTTTAGAGAGGCTTACACGTGACTTTTTCGAACAACAACTGGGTGGAATTTTATGAATCCATTCGAGCCGCGATGCTCTGGGCTACTACACTACACATGTGCACAGGGGTAGAGGCAGCGCCGGTAGCAAACCACACTGAATGGTGGAAAAAAAGGGGAATTGCATTCTCCATCATCAATTTGTGCTTGACTCCGATATATCGCTCTCAACTCATGCCTATGTTCGATGCATATGACCTTACAGGTGCCTGGACGAAACTTTTATCGTTCAACAATGCTGCGCATCCGCAATATGCCCAAAAACTTCGAGAACGCTTTGCTCGCGAACTATTCGATCCCAAAATCGAGACTGTTCAAGTCTTCCTCGATCGACTCGTCCATTACCAATGTGAAACATACACAACACAAAGACCTATCTCTAATGACGAGGTCTATAGCCAACTATTAAACGCACTACCAGAAACATAATTCTGGCAAGCTCAATGCAATCTCATTATGTTCGCAGACATGAACATTCAAGACGCTTTATACGCTTTGCAACAAGCCGAAAGAATTCGTCAAGGCGTAACCAATCAATCAACAACAGCTAATGTTGCGAGAGGCAATATAAGAGGACGGAACAATAGAAAAGCTCGAGGAAGGGGAGGAAGAAATCGTGGAGAATATTATGGAAATGAAAGAAAATATATATCTGGAAGAGGAGATACAACTTTGTCAAAAGTTAACAAAATTAATAAAACTGAATCTCATATTTGCAAATTCTGCAGGAAGAAAGGACACAGGCAAGATGCTTGTTGGCACTACAATAAGGCTAAGGAAGCCCTACATTCAGATAAAAAGATTGATAACAATAGTTTTACTTGAGTAACTATAGTAAACGAATATGTTACTTCCCTTTATTCTTGTATTATAATAATGCGAGTGGAGTTGATTAAATATAAGAGAATAAATTTCATAGTAAAGCAAAACATATCGATATTCGCTAGTATTACATTCGAAAGGACATAGTAGAGGCTAAAAGACTCTATATTATATGAATCTTTGAAATATTACTGCAATATAATATAGTTATATAAGAGCTAGTAGTTATATAGGGGTTGTCGGAATAACGTTATGTGACTTTCAAGTTACATAACTTATTCTAGTAAAAAACCACGCTGCGCCAGCAGCGGTTTCAGAGCCTAATGAATCTTACAACACACAGCATAGAGTATAGCAAAGCTATACCCTCTGGCACATGTAACATATTCCATGACTGACGCTCTTCTGTTCTATTCTACGTGACTGATACAGCACTATCTGGATCACTTCCGCTTCAGGTCCGAACCACCTAACAAGCCACTCCATCCACATTAGCTAACTAGTAAAACGAACGGCTTCCACTCAGGGACCCATCAACAAGAAGCAGCGAATCAGAAAGCGAGCCCGCAAAAGAAGGAGACCGCTTCAAACCATGCGCAAAGCAATAGATGACTCTAGCCGATTAAGAGATCTATCACATCCATTGCAGCACATGCGTTGTAATCACTCCGTCTCTGCTTGACTGAAGAAGAAACAAAGGAAAGCAGAAAGAGGGATCTCCAAGTCAGAGACCTAGAAAACTAATACGGAAAGAAAATCAACACTCCAAAGAGAAGAGGAGTCTTGAACCCTACCCAACCCAATCCAACCCCAGAACACAAGAGAACACAAGAGAACACAAGAGAAAAGAAATCAACAAAGGAAAAAAAAAATCACACATCATCGAAACCAACCCTCCCTCCTTCCTTCCTTCCTCTCTTTAAATCATCAACTCCAAATAGATCAAAGCTCACCGTGACTAACCAACTACCCAAACAACCCTCTCTTAAATCCTCAACTCAACTCTCCCACTCAACTCAACTCCACACCACACCTACCACCTTCTTCATCTACACTCTCATCTCCAAACCCCAAACCCCCAAACCCAACCCCGCCACTTGCACTCTCTATATATTCACACTTCCACATATCCACATTTCCACTAACGAAAGAGGAAAAATGAAATAAACCAACACCAACCTTCTCCCTCACCCATACCAACAAATCAAGAGTCAAAACGCATAATACAAATATAAATCTGTGCATAGGAATGAGATGAACGAGAGAAACGAGAGAGAAATGTGATGTGAGATTAACCGTAGACTTAGACTTAGGCGAGGAGGAGAAGAGGGAGAAAAAGGAGAAGAAAAAGAAGAAGAAAAAGAAGAAGAAAAAGAAGAAGAAAAAGAAGAAGAAAAAGAAGAAGAAGAAAAAGAAGAAGAAAAAGAAGAAGAAGAAAAAGAAGAAAAAGGAGGAGGATAATCTCAAATACCAAGCTATCTATTCATCTAATTACCTATTCATCTACTCATTCATCACACTAAAACCCTCTCTATATTTCTTCACAGCTACAAGCTACAAGCTACAAGCTAGAATTATACGATACAGCGTAAACCGCGGAGATATCACTAGCAACAGCAGAGAAAATCACATCAGCATTCACCCAATGGCCAGATATCGAGAGATCTTCGTGAACCAGACGATTTTTGTACTTATAATGCCCAATTGTTCAGAACCAAGCCCTCAACAACCTCGCCGAGACATCGTGCAATCTACGCAAATACAATCATACAGTCGACGACGAGGATCCACAAACCGACCCTGGCTTACCCATCTCCACAGCCACTGTAGCCACCGCACCCAACACAAATCCCACATATTCCATAGAAGAAGATCCAGAACAAGACATTGGCGTATATTGCGGGGATTCCGACGATGCAGACGCACTCCCCATACTGACAGAGATCAACTCACTATGCCTTTACATACTACCTACCTGAATCCACGACACCCGCTCCCAGCAGTCCTTACACCACAGCCAGAATCATCATCTCCATAGTCATGTGTGGCCCCTCGACACTCAAACAAATCAGCAGCGTAAACTTTACCATCTATACTCAAATCACCACAACGACCATTTCGACGCTCACGCAAGTCCCGAGGCCCACGGCCATAACACGATACCACATCTAAGACACTGCATGCGAGGGCTTCGCGCCGAGCCCGAGTAAGAAATCAATCACCTGTCCGCTTATGGATTGGGAATGAACCGTCTATCTCCCCAATCTGGACACGCCCAATAGCGAATATTACACCATGACAGAGTGCGGAACGGAATTTCTCGATACTTTGTGCGGACGCTGTGGCGTCACTGCCAATTGGACATGTACTAAAACGGAGGATAATTATGTGGATAATCATGTGAAATTTTGCCCTGTTGTCGAGTAAGTCTTCTTTCTTTTTTCCCCTCTGCTATTGCGTTCCTCCAGCCAACCATCCTACAGATGCGAATCTTGGGATATTCAAGATGCGTTCTAGGCGTCCAATGGGGGTACCAGAGGATTAGAACATATTCTTGAAGTCTGTGAGAAAGTAATCTCTTTGAGAGCGGCTCCGAACGTGCTGCCGAGGGATTAGAGGCGATTATTGAGAGTTGTGGTTGCTTTGGGAGGCGACTGATTGTGTTAATGAATAGTAGAATGGGTAATATTGAGGGATAAAACATACACTTGAGAACTGTAATGAAACGATATACAGGACCTTGAAGAAATTTTTATAAACATACAGAAACTTGATGTAGTATACACGAATTATATACTGATTGATGATTGACAACGGTATGTTTTGATATTTCAATATATAATACAACAAAGGTGTCTGCTCTATATCTTCCTCATATCCAGATTATCATCAGCAAATGAACTCTTTCATCTTCAAATACTATAATAAATCGAAGCGAAGAGTGAAAAAATTATAGAAGATATCTCTTCAAGCACCGAATAACAATAAATATCCAGGGAAGATCTTACGTCGAAGACTTCATTCGAAAGACTAAAAAATTGAAGCATAAGATCAAATTGATAGTCACACTGTACCACTATACCTAAAAATTATATTGCTACACAAGATCTTGTAACGGTGAGACATAGTACAAAAGTGAATGAATATTTGAATAATACACGAGATCTGATCATATGAACAAAAAGTCAAACTCACATCAACCCATTTCTGGAAATAATCCAAATGCAATCTGCCTTTTGACTCCTAGGGCTTGGGTGAAAAGATATACGGAATGGAGTTTTGTATAACGTGTGGCGTGGTGAGGGGTGAGATTACTAGGTATCTACATCCCGTTTCGACATATGCGGTGGAACTTTATGGTAAGAATATGGAGACATAGAGGAGTAATAGTGAGGAGAAAGATACAGATTGTGATACAGCCTTTAATGAATTATACAGCGCGGGTATAGTAAGCACTTTAAAGACAGAGAAAGGAGGTAAGTGGTAGAGTAAACCATCCATTCATTTATTCATTTCTCGAATCAACTTTAAGAACGGGAGCACTTGATCCAAATTAAAGGCAATTAGAAGAGAGTTATGAGTTTCGATTACAACAATAAGAACAAAAATCCAAACGACTATAATAAAGTTGTAGATAAAATTCTGAGCTGATATTTTGTTCAAGCCTTGTACTATTGTGGCGTGACACCAAACTCAAAAGTCATCTACTTTCTAAAGATTGCACGTAATCAACGAATGTGTACAACAATAAGACCACTCATATTCAAGCAAATAATCGCAGCTGGCTTGCTTATGGATGCACGGTAGGAAGCTCCTTGGCTGTATCTTGACACTAACCTTACCTGCACATGAACCTTGTGGTACTTCATGAGATCTTGTGGGGATGAAGCTTTGGAACTCTCACTTGAAAGTCCCGATTCCAAGATTTTTGTGACTCGATATTTTTGGTCAGAGATATTCGGAGTATTACACAGTTCAAATACTCTTATCTCGGCCAAATATTCCCCCAAGGCTGGTTGGTAGAGCGGCCCAAAGATTCCCAAAATGGAAGGACCCCGGCCGTTTTAAATCATTCAGTTCGGAATGGATGATTAGGACCCGGATAGAAGGCAAATGGGTGAATGAATGGCATGTTAATAGCTTTAGTTTCAAGTGAATCAAACCACTAAAGTTTAGTTCGACTGTTTCAGCGGAATTGCTATGCGTAAGAGGCGTAGAATGTTTTTCTAAGTATCGAATCATCAAGTGTCTTGAAACTAGTAGGTACTGTGAAAGTTCCCGTTCGTTAAGGTTGATGGTTAATTATTGATGAACCGTAGTGGATCTTGTTTGAAATTTGATCGTCCCTCGGTGTAGTATGTGGTATTCGCACGTAGGGTATGTATTCGTATGTACATACAGATACATATGGTTCGATGTTATATTTTGGGAGAACAGACCGAAGAGATGATGCGCCAAGGAGGCAGCGTTACCCTTCACACGTTTCAGTTATCGATTTGATAGATGAATTGAATCGGTCCAGATTTTACGACTCCTGGAAATAATCATGGTGGATGGAATGATGGATGGTTAGATGGATGGATGAGTGGATAGCTAGATGGACGATTGAATCGTATGTGTAAATTGTACCTACCATCAAGCTTTATTTAGTATTATGGTGTAATTTCCAAGTTCGAGGGTCTCTGTCGGTGTTCCAAAGCTTCCCAAGAGATGTTCGTTGACTAAAATGGTTGTGGTGTAGCTTTTCGATGTTTAAGATCATCTAGATGAAATGTCTAAGATGATCTAATCACGACGTTATTCATAAGCGCCATGTATTGTTGATAGATGCATGAACGGAATATCAAGCAAGGAATCATAGATCTTCTAGAAAGCGACCGCGTTGGTACGTTTTGAGGCGATGTAAAATCAGATCAAATCAAATCAGAGCAGATCATCAGTATCCTCATCATCATCATCATCATCATCATGGTTTCCGTGTGCGCCCTCCTCCCCAGGTATTGGGTATTGACTGTTAAGCCTTGGATCAATCAACCGGATCCACTGATAAAGTTACTTAACCTCAACTACCCTACCCAGGTCCTCAGGTCGAGGTCCACCAGTCCCTTGTAGAAATCCATTGATTTTCGAGACCAAAAAGCCCCACTCCATACTTGTCAATTATAGATATCGGCCGAACCAGACCCAATTGAGAATATGGGAATTACGCACACTTCTCATCTCGCCTGATAATTTTGCCGTTGGTTCATTACGATAAGAGGAGGAATGAATACAAAGGGTCATGCTATCTCTTTCATCGTGTCATTGAATGTAGACAGAGGATGCTGGTACGTAGTCGTATGGTCAATGATGTTGGCCGATATAGGTGGCAATAGTAATGATGATAGCAGTGGTAATAGTGGTGGTAATAGTAATAGTGTATCTTTTATTTGTCCCTACTCTGCAGATAGGTCGGTGTTGAGGCTATGATTTGAGCTGCTTACTCCTGTACAACATGCTTCGTGCTTCGTGCTTCATGCTTCCTGCTTCCTGCTTCGCGCAATAAAATCCTATACGGCTCCTGCCAGAGTACAGTGAGCCTCGCTTCTATCTGCAGTGGAACCAACCACAAGGCTGTGACTGTAGTCGAGAGTCTGTCGTATATGAAGATTATATTGATATTAGAAGGAATGGGAGGTAGCACTACAACATAAAGCAAAAAGAACTGGACAAAATTGACAGAGTGGATTATACCCGATTTGATGCTTTAACCATTCGATCTGCACTTTTGGTCTTCTGCATAGGTGCACCCGTAGTACCATCCCAATACTCCAGTTTTCCCACCAAGCAATAAGAAAGAGGATCAGGTACATTTGAATCCGCCAATCCTCCACAAACCTTCCCCAACCATCCACAAATCAATGTTTGCATGCATCCATTCCATGTGTTCCGAAGCTTGGAGGATGGGCAGGTAGATTGAACTACATACAAGTTACCACAACCTATTACCTCAACCTATTACCTCGCAACTCGATAGATGAAAGATATTCGTGAAGATATTGGCACATTTCTTCCAAGGCTGATAGCGCCCATTCGTTTCATAGGTTCCCGGTATCTTGGCGAGCCAGAGCCAGAACCACGCGCGCCATGAAAGCTTCTTTGTGAACAGTCATTTCACGTGGGGGAACACCAGAACGAGCCAATCACATCGAATACCAACCGTCGGATCTTCTTATCTTGCGCTAACTAGATAAGGAAACTACCTTGATCAGCCCCTGCATTTCACACCTGCTCTTTGATAGGTCGAGACAGGATCATTTCACCCTGTCTATCTTTTATCTTTTTCTATTCCCTGCCTTGAAGTGTGTGTATGTAAGCGTGTATGAAGAATAGGTGGAGGGATTTTCTTTCTTTTCTTTCTTCTCTTTGACTGGAGGAAGACGGAAGAGATAGAGATAAGTACCGATGACTGATGGGACCAAGTAAGAGGAGATAGCAATGTAAATATCAACACCAACACCAATACCAATATCAACACGAATACTAATCTCAACACCAATCCCAATATCAGTACTAACCCCAATGCCCATCCTTTCATTCACAGATAAGAAGAAATGATGTCCGGAACTTCTCATATTGAGTTTCATCAACATCCTCCTCAATATCGGAATCACCATCCATATATAGAAATTTGCCAGCCGCATGGGGAAAGCTACCGATATCTTCTTACTCTGTCCATCTGCGACTGCCCCCGAATAGGACAAGGCTGAAAGGTTCACACCCACACCCACACCCACACCCACCTACATCCACATCCACATCTTCTAATCTGCATGGACAGGCTCCCGCTTCGGATAAGGTTGGATGTAAGCATGGCATGACATGGATACTAGTAGGTTTGTCTGTGATGGCTTTTACTTTGCTTGCTTGTAAAGTGTACCAGTAGCTCTGCTTGCTTGCTTGCTTTCTTTGATTCGATTTGAATCCATAAAACTAATAATTCCCTTTCCCTTTCCCTTTCCCCCTCCTCCTCCTCCTCCTCATCTTCTTCCCTTTTTCCGTTGATGTACGACTTCCTTGCAGTGGTGTCGAAGAAGCAAAAAAGGTGAACTTGAGTTTCGTCAGTGATTGATCCATCTTCACTCTTCACTCCTTTTGTCCTGCATCTCTCTCTTCGCTCTCACATCCACCTACAGCTTGGATAACGAATCAAATATTCACCAACAAGGTTCCCACATAAGCCTCTCTCGCTCTCACCTCAGCAACTATTCACTATAATCTCTATATAATTAATTATTTCCGACTTCGCCCGTTATCTTTCCATTGAATATTCTCACACAGCCTTACTCATACATAGCCCGGCACCTTATCCGACTTCGGCCATCTTGGTATAACATTCTATCTACAACACTCTTCCTCTTCCTTTTGCAACTCAGCTTCTCCTCACCTCAACAACCTTTCGATCTGAAGACAACCGCACCTCACGTGCGCAAGTAGAATTTGCTATTTTTGACTGAGGTCAACTGTGTTCAAGATGGTTGTTGCATACAATGGTACGAATGCAGCTGGGGGTGATTCGTTGACGGAGGATCTCAACATCTATTATGATGTAAGTATCTTGTACACAAAACCCCTCAAATCAAACCTCAGAACTAACCAAGTGTAACAGGCGGGTGATATTGCTTGGATGATCACTTCCACTGCTTTGGTCTTGCTCATGATTCCTGGTGTCGGGTATGTACTTCCAAAACATACATGTCTGTACTACCGAGAACTAACCTGGCCATCTTCACAGTTTCTTCTATTCCGGTCTTGCTCGTAGAAAGTCTGCTTTGTCGTTGATTTGGCTCTCCATCATGGCTACCGCAGTAGTTTCTTTCCAATGGTTCTTCTGGGGCTACTCGCTCGCCTTCTCTCACAGCGCTGGAAAATATATTGGTGATTTGGAAAATAGTGAGTACCACATCTTCTAGAACATGGTACAACAGTAAAGACTAACCACTCGATTCGAATAGTCGGCTTCCGAAATGTCCTTGGAGCACCATCTGTCGGTTCCACCAAAATTCCTGATCTCATGTTCGCCGTCTACCAGGGTATGTTCGCCGCCATCACGGTAGCTCTCGCCGTTGGTGCCGTCGCAGAACGTGGTCGCATGCTTCCCACCATTGTTTTCATGTTCGTTTGGTCAACCATTATCTACGATCCAATTGCTTGCTGGACCTGGAACGCCTCTGGATGGGTTTTCAAGATGGGTGGTCTCGACTTTGCTGGTGGAACCCCCGTGCATATTTCTTCGGGTTGTGCAGCTCTCGCATACAGTATCATGTTGGGCAAACGTCGTGGACATGGTACTCACGAATTGAATTACCGCCCACATAACGTTACACACATTGTTATTGGAACTGTTTTCCTATGGGTTGGATGGTTTGGTTTCAATGCTGGGTATGTTTGATCCTACTTTTCTACTAGACTCAACTCCTGTGTGATGAAATATGCAGCTTTGCGTCATGTTTCATTGCACATGACTTTGGGAACAATAACCTTTTTCGACAAAGAACTAACACTTGCATTTTTTAGTTCCGCTCTTGCAGCCAACATGCGTGCTGTTATGGCCGCAGTTGTTACCAACTTGGCAGCCTGTGTTGGTGGTATTACATGGTGTGTTCTTGACTACCGTCTTGAGCGCAAATGGTCTACCGTCGGATTTTGCTCTGGTGTTATTGCTGGTCTCGTCGCTATCACTCCAGGATCTGGTTTCGTTCCTGCTTGGGCTTCCGTCATCTATGGTGTTGTCGGAGCTGCCGGTGCCAATTATGCTACCAAGCTCAAGTTCGTCCTCGGTGTCGATGATGCTCTCGATATCTTCGCCGAACACGCCGTTGGTGGTGTCATCGGAAACATTCTCACCGCTTTCTTCGCTGCTGATTACATAGCTCATCTTGATGGTTTCACCGAGATTCCAGGTGGATGGCTTAACCGAAACTGGGTTCAACTCGGATACCAACTTGCTGATTCCGTTTCCGGTGGTGTTTACTCTTTCGTTGGAACATGTATCATTCTCTTCATCATGAACCTCATCCCAGGTCTCTCACTCCGCGCCACCGAAGAAGCTGAAATTCTCGGTATCGATGATGCTGAGATTGGTGAGTTCGCTTACGATTACGTTGAGCTTACTCGTGAGGTTTTGAACGACACATCCGAGACTGGAAGCAGATACTCTGGTCGCGAAACTGCGAACACTCCTTCTCCTCATGAAAAGGAAGCTAGACATTCCGCTCAAGATATGGAAGCTTAAATTATCAACTTTGATATTTAGCTCCAGTCTTTGGCCTTCTTTGTCTTTCGTCTTGTTAGACGCACAGCGACTTCGCATAGATATGGTCTTGAACAATCATGATTCATGATCCGTAATTTTATTTTCCTTTTTGTTTACCTACTTCTTCGCCATGATATCAAATTCAATGTTTATTTTTTCCCCAAACCAAGAACGCTAGCAACTCACTCGAGATACCACATTTTTTCTTTTCCTTCCATCTTTTTCCTTCGATGTATGAAACTGAGGTTTATTTACGGCATACATCTGTACGGTGACTAAACATGCAAACTTTTGCGTGTAGTTCCTGACTCTTTGTATTTATTGACCATTGAATTGATGGTGAAAAAGTTGGTTGCGGGCGGGGGGAGTGAGGCTTTTTTCTTGCATGGTGATCCTTTTTTTCACATCTCGATTCGGAATCTGATTTGTATGTACCGTAGCAGACAATGATGAGAAAATTGGGAACAAATGATAATTAATGATTTTTAATGAATTATGTATGTGTGTGGGTGTATTTCCGAAAAGGAACTTAAATTCCTTTTCGGAGAATGGTGACGAAATGGTTGGCGGAGCGGAATCGACAATGTGAGAATCGATAGTATGATAGTGTGACAATACGAGGGAAAATGTGATGAATAATTTCGATTTGATTATAATCATAACTATATATACAATTAATTGAGTATGAAAATATGATATAATATAACACAACAGAATACAACAGAGTAGAATTAAATTGGTCCTCTCTATCATTCATATGTATATGTGTGTGTACATGTGTGTATGTGTGTGTGTGTGTGTGTGTGTGTGCTTTGTAACTAACTAACTATACAAATGTAATGAAACGTAATGTAATGAAATGAAATGAAGAGTGATCAGTGTAATTTTAAGCCCTAGATATACACATATACATACATACATACATATATACATATATATACATGGGTGGATGGATGGATGGGAAGTAGCGAAGTAGGGAGGTAGGGAAATTTAGGTTTAGGTTTAGGTTTAGGTTTGTTTAGGTTTAGTTTTTGTTTTCTCTTACGCGGCTTTTATTACGTGATGAATGTGTTTGTGGATGTGGGGTGGAGGGGGAGGGGGA
>PHWZ01000567.1:0-21081 GCA_004379285.1 Botryotinia calthae
GGGGGCGGGTGGATGGAATAGGTAAATGAATAAATAAATAAATGAGTATTCTTCATTCAGTATTTTGTGGTTTAATTGTATACTATTTCTCATTGTAGATTTAAAAATGATGTTTGTTGTTTCGTTGTAAGGTTACTTTGATATGCATTTTGTAGTAGAGATACAATAGCTCTTCATGTATTTACTAGCAGGTACATAGATAGATAGGTACAGCACCATAATCAATCATTCATTTGACTCCCTGCCGCGCTGATTCATCTGGCTCGTCTTGATTTGATTCCCGTCGTTCGTGTTTTATTGGGGTCGGTAGTAGTAGTGTTGATAATCAATGTATTTGGTTTGAACTGGATTTTTTTTTTTGACAATGCGGTTTTGCGGGATACGCGCGGGGTGGTGATCGATAGACGCGAAGAGAAGAGAAATAGATGAGCGAGCGATTTTCTTTGGCTTCAGTTCGATGGGTATATCGAGAATTAATATAATATAAAAGTATATCGGTTGAAGAGTGAATGTTTGTTTGTTGGATCAGCTTACTGGGGAGGAATGGATGGTGTAGATGGATGTATGTAAAATGTTGATGGTATCATGATTTATTTACTAGATAGATGGATTGTCGAGTTCTATTGAACTGTTATCTATTGAATTGTTGAAAGTATCAACCGGACTCATCATCCATAGTCAGATCTAGGTTGGTGCATTAAACTTTCGTCGATCTACTACTAGATGATTGATAAGTTTTGGTCGGATTTGAGATTTGGGAGCGCTGGATTGTCGGACAAAAATCTAAATTAATCTAGAGATGATGGATCATGGGTATATGTGAATGTTGTGTTGGTCAGTTATGCTGATTATTATATGCAATGCTTTCATTTTTGGTTATCTAGCTCTGGCTCCTCTCCCCGTTTCCTTGTCATTAAAATGTTCACAGTTTTCTCTCTCGTCTCCCCTCCTAATTTCTTCGATAGGTAAGCTGATACAACCATTCTCATGTATTCAACAAAGCCACTATCATCTTGTGACTATTGTAGGCCATTCATATTTTGAATCCACCATTGAAGAGTTAGCTCTATGTTCCCTCTTCCTTCAATACATTGAGCTCCTCGTCTTGTACAATATCCGCTTCGATCTTCCTCTTGACTGATCTCTGGATGCTGAGCTCAGAGCTGTATCGATTGTGCCGTCTCTTCCCCAAGACCCCTCTATTTGAGCTATCCTTCAAAGCTCCATCCAAATTTCGTGCATCGACAAAACTACCCGGAAGTCTAGGTGTTCCATCAAAATTAATATGGTGGCATGGTCTGTCAGCCTCATGGCAATGAAATTCGCAGGCATGAAAATCATGCATGTATGTTTCCGGCCAATAGCAGGTATTATATATCAGCTGAACTCGGAAGACATCAAATGCAAACTCGAGACATTCTTTTGCTACTCTCAGCAACTTACATTCAATTGAGTCTTGTGAAGCAGGTATTTCTTTCGCCGAGGAACGAATAATACACGTGGTATCACAAGCGCAAAGCCAACGTAGTTTCGAGGTAGCATTCGTCTTCTCGTACAATCGTTTAATGTTCCATTCTTGTAGACAGCGCTTCATTATTAGCAGGTGATCTATGATCCTATCCTGTAGGAAGCTGACTTGGAATTTGACTGCGATGAAATATAGCTCTAGCAATGCCGGTACCACACCTATAGGAGTGGGAATATTCAAATCCTGATTGTTAAGACAATAGATGAAGATTCCAAATTGTTGACATTCCTCCGCTATCCGAAAGCTGGATCCCTGGACTGACTCGGCGCGATTCTCGCAAACTTCTCGAAAATATTGTGAAGCGTTGTATAAAATGTCATGCAAGATTTTATGTCGCCTCTTGGCTTTTCCGACGAATATTACAACCATTTTCGGCCCTAGCTGCCTGAAAAAGTTTATTAGACTGTGAGATTGGAGCAGTGAGAGGAGCATATCACTGACTGTGCCATCTTTGCAGTAGGCTCATACTCCTCGGCAGCCTTCACTGCGGCTAAATGACGTTTCCCTAGATTGTGCTGTTGTAAACGAGAGTTTGATGCGCATTGTATACCACAAGTTTCGCAGGCGTAGGATTCAGCTTTTTTGCCTAATGTTTCCCGCAACGAGGAAGACATCGGATTGGGCTCTCTGAACGAAAATTCCCGAGCACTAGATTGACGTGGCTGATGGTGGGTCGAAGGATTCCGTGATGGGCTCCTTGCTGGATGGAAAGGCAGCACAGGAAGGGAATATTATGGTTTTGACAGAAGATACTTCAGAGCTGCAAGTGTTCTGATTTCGCAGTAGTAGACTAGAACTTAACAATAAAAGCTAAGTATGAAGTGAAGATTAGATATCGAGGACTGGAAATCGAAGTCTTGTATGATGTAATTTTGCGATACAATCGAGTAGGAAATCCCATTTCTTGTAAACACAATTGGAAGGAGCTACTAGAAGGTAGACTGGGTTTCGACAGTCCCAGATATCTAATCCACCAAGCCGAAAGATTAGATATAAGCTTTCAATCTTTAAAAACATCAAGAAAGCACTCTACACTCTAGACGATGGATGTTCTAATTGGATTTGGGCATTTGGATTCTCTCATTATTGGACGACAATCCGGACTCCTATAAGCCCATAATGATCATCAGATTTGCATGACGCCACTTGAGATTTAAGTCTAGAGATCCAGAGTGATAGTAAGATGAGGGTGCAGCTGGCGATATAGGACAGAAGCTGGCTCGATGTTCTCAACAATGAAGGTACTCGATCAGCAAAACATATCATCTCTAAGAGAAAGAGACACAAGACTTTATGCCTTTTATACCTTTGCCGCCCGATAACCCATAGTTTCATTGGACTCGAGGTAAGGAGGAGACCACTAGTCTTCTATAACCATACCTAACGAGCTACATATGAGAGAAAATCGCCTGTAGTCTGTCTACAGTAGACAGACCTGATATCCTCATTGGTTGGACGTCTTGATGTAACAGTCTCGTCGCTGGCGACATACAAGTGATATTTACTTGTCATACATATATCTCAAAAGCGAGCAATCTGGTTCATTCATCATCAATCATTGAAAGTGCCTTCGAATTTCAATATTCAATAATTCAGCAGTTATGCCATGAGCAATTTCTAGCATCAGCATGTGTGGATTACCTAAATTTGAAGCCTCGGACATAAGGCATTGATGACTTTTACAATTCTCCCGAATTATGCTCTTCCGCAACCTCAATTTCAGTGATTGCTTCACGTTCAACTCCCACAGTTCTCAAAATGTCTATGTTCCGAGCCAAGAAGCTTGATCTAGGATGTTTTATAAACATCAAAGTCATTCGTGACCATACCAAGCGACAAGTGTTTGCTGAGCATGAGACTGAAAGGTATGTTTTCTTCCTCCCAATTCTAGCTTGTTCAAGTCCCGTCCTCTTCTGGGTTTGAGTTCATTACATTATCCACCGTACCACATCACGCACATTGCTATCTGGCTCATCCAACTCTACATTGCAACTTCAATGGCTGACATACAAACTTCTGTGCGAATAGACAAGCTCTTCGCTACATAATCCGCAATCTTTCACTTCCTCCTCGAGTTCGTTTCCAAGCACAACTCGAATTGACTCAAATGCATTGTTATACAAGACCAACGCAAATTAGGAATAGATGTATCTTGGGAGGCAAAGGAAGAGGTATCCTGAGGGATTTCAAAATGTCCAGGGTATGAATTTTGTTTATTATGGCTCCGGATATGAGGGATGCTGGAGAGGATACAATGTGCGGATTGTGCTGATCATCTTCCTGCGATTACAGTACAACTTCAGAATGAATGCGCTGTCGGGAGATCTACCGGGTGTTAAGAAAGCTAGTTGGTAAAGAATGGATATTGTGGCCGAATGAATGGAAGAGACGAAGGACATACGGACCTGCGAGTAAGCGTCAAAGAACCTGAAAGCTACGAGCCCGATTACGAATGTACGATTGCAGAAGTGCTCCGACGTTTGATATGTAACATATATGGGCATGAAGATGAGGTTTACACTGGTACCGCACGCAACCCCAGAAATGAGGGAGCGGATAAAATGGACGAGGAATAGAACTATTCAATTTGTTCTATCTGAAAGTCATATAGCACTGGGATTTCTACGCATCTTTGAATGGAATTCTGTTTGCCAAATATTAGAGTTGTGCAAAGATCATTTCTTGGCCAGGTTGTAGCAACTTGAATTTCAACCTTCATTCACAGAAAGATGTAAAATATCTACACATGTAGAGGGCGAAGCTCGATATTTCTAATGGGCAGTTGCCGTGAGAATATTGATCGCTGCTGATATCATTACTCAACCTGCAATTTCCCGAATTAAGCATTTATTCTCATCGATACTTGGTAGCCTTGCAGAAAACTTCCACTTCTTCTTCCGTCCTGCATGCAACCCTCTTCTACAACAAACACAAACAAAACCACCCAAACACACAAACTTCAGATCTTCAGATCTTCACCAAACTTCATAGTTGAACACTTTACGTGTATTTTCTCAAATACTTTGCGATATACAAATTCACTTTTGTATCCTTTTATCTTGAGTGTCAAGTTTTGGTCCTTTTATTCACTCACTGGATTGGGCTTCTTTCACGACCCCTCTTCTCGTGATTTTTGCCATCCTCTCAACTTCTTCCCAGAATCATCTCCATAGGTCAACTCAACTCACCTCCGCTCAGCTTGTTTACCATAGATTTCAACGGAACACAACCAAGATACACTGCAAGATACACCCAAGATGTTTCGTCGACTACCCTCAGGTCTTCCAAAAGATCCTAAATTTGAACCTACTCTTGATGGGCTTGGGTATATATACATATTCCATATTGTTACCTATCTTTAGGGATTCTGAAGATTTCTAACTTGCACCCAGATACTTCATCAACGAGAAAGATGAAATTCGATCTATCGAGAATCCAAAGGCATACTTCAAGTTCTTCCTTACCAAAAATGATCGATACAATCAACTGCAACGTGAAGCTATGAATCGTTAGTTTCATTTACCTAGAGTATTTTCCTGAAACTAACATGAAATAGATGCCATCCGTGATATAGTAATGGAACGTCTTCTCAGCCTTGGCCTTCAAAAGATCCTTCTTCCTCTCAATGTTGCGGAAACTTCTCCACATATCCACATTCTAACATCTTCCAATCTTTCCACTGCCACTCGAGTCATCGTTCTATTTTACGAACCTAAGGATGATATTGGAGTTCTGGCTCATCGTGTCGTGGGTGGGGCAGGTGGAATCGACACTGGCTCTGCCGTAAATATGGTCAAGTATATCCAAGAGAAAGGTGCAACACCAGGTGAATCTGAGCCACCAGCCATCATTCTCGCCAATATGGGCCAAATTTATTGGTACCGTCGTGGCCGAAAGCCCGTCACCTTGATGACCTGGTCCGCATTGCCTCAGTCTAGTTGTGTCGAAAAAACCACCCGCCTTGATGCTATCAAAAATACAGTTCCCGGAAATCGTAATACAGATGAACATATCGATTATATTTTCAACCATGTCATTGAGGAACTTATGCAAAAGGTGGCTAAAATCGATGTAATTGGGGTTTCTGAAGGTGCCATGGGCGTGACACGTTTCTTGGACAAACTGGAAAATTGGAAGAAGTGGGGATCCCGCATGCAAGCTTTCGCAGCTTTAGCTACATGGTGGCAATCTATTGATTACAGAAATCCCCTTCTTCTCGAATGGATGCAAGCCCGTGGTCGTGTCTATTTGAACTCTTCTGAGCCGGCAGGTACCTACCTTGCAGGCCCTGATGGCACTCGACGTGTCGTGGCATTTGGATCTCCAGTGTTTAGTCTGAGTGAACCTTATTATACCGAATGTCTTTTGCCTAAAGGTTATCGTACGGTTATTGACTTCTTCCAAGAGGTTGCGGATTGGGACAGTCAAGGTGGAGAGTATGTAAATCCAACCTTTGTGAGAATGGATGATGGAGAAGACGACTGCGAAGACATGGGCTTTGGCGATGAGGGGTTTGGTGACGAAGAAAGACAGGATGGAATTGAACTGAAAATTGAGAATGGGGAAGTCGACACGCGGGTTGATTTGTAAGGTCTTTTTCATGCTTTGGTACCTGAGCTACTAAGTAGACCACTGGTTTTCTCTTAAACTTGGCGTGTCCGGCTTAATGCTAGGAGACAACAGAACAACATGGCTCGTATGGCCTGATGGCTCAATTGCAAATGAAGAATGTGGGATGTTTCGAAAGTCTAGTGATCATCGTCTTGAAATGATCAATTCGACGGCATGGGTTGAAGCCAATGAAGTTTTGGGGATAATTGCCGCAAAGATATCTCAGATTTCGAGGGAAAAAGCAATGACTTGCACATATCAATGATCAAAGATTACTACAAGATACCTATATGATGACATGATGACACGATATCTATGAAAATATTCGAATAGTACCTGGGTTTAATCTCATTGGCATAAGGGAAAGAAGTGTGAGATAGAATAGCATTGTGGAGAGTGCTTTGCTACCAAATATTAGAATTCAGTACATGAACTATCATATCAGTATTTAGAGATTTGTAGATGATTGACGACTACCCAGCACTTATTAACAATTCAATAAAAACGCTCCAGCATCTCATTGCACGATTAATATAAATTCTTCGATTTCTCAATTTTTTGATAGCTGATTTTATTATTGTCGTTCAAATGCCACTGGTGTGCAGTGAGACCCTCAAATCGGCTGGAAAAACTTGCGACCGAAGCTTGAAATTCAATATTTCCAAACATTCAACCACTTCTTAATTCCAGTGATACATTTTGTTCCAAAATGCGTCCACGATTTCCAATCCGCAGAATACCTCTTCTTCGACCTTTCCGCCCACCCAATACTTCATCGCCACGATTCTTTACTCAGAGCCTTAAACCAGGCTTCTCACAATCTCTCACTCATACAACCTTTCGCCGTCCGACCCCTCGTCCTCAATTTCCCTACCTCTCTTCCACCCATCGCAAACCTGCTGTCGTTCGATATGTTTCTACGGAAACGAAGAACTGGCTCAAATCCGAGTTTATTAAAGCTGGGAAATATATAATATTTATTTATGTTGGAGTGAACCTGTTCTTATTTGTAGCATGGGGGATCCATCAAGAATGGCTCAATCACCAATTCACGAGTCCCGGAGAATGGAGGTGGAGGACAAGGGTTATTTACAGGATGACTATGGATAACGAGGAAGGAGAAGAGGGACTCGAAAGACTGATTCCAGTCAACTGGCAGAATTTGGGAATTGGATACAGAGAGCTTTTAGAGAGACAAGAGGATCCGAAACTGGATGGAAAGGATATCGAGGAACAAGATGAGGGAGGGATCTTGGTTCCTGGGGTAGGTAAAGCTGGTTATGATATTACCAAGAAGTCAGAGGAATGGAGAAGAGGATATTATGGAGTATTGATGGGAGCGGCGAATACAGCAGAACATCTAGATGATTGGGTCAATGATACGACAAGAGATATATGGTTCCCGAAAAATCAAATGCGCGGCCCATCTAATCCCAAACCTAAACCAATCAAAGTTGGTTCTCCTCCTCCTCCGAAAGAAGAAAACTGCGAAAAGGCATACGATCCACCGGAAAAGTTCTACATGCGCATTCTTACCACAAAAGGATTTACAGAAAAGCAGAGGGTAGATGCAGCGTTGGCATATGCTGCCTGGTTAGATTTCAAGAAAACTCCAGAAGCGGCGATGGAGATGTACAAATGGGCGATAGACATCTCGACATCTTCCGACTCATCGTCTTCGTCGATCGATCCCAATACCCATACATTGAATATTGATGCAGGCCCTCCGTCCGAAAATCTATTGAATACAAGCACAGCACTTGCAATTCATCATGCGACACATTCTAACATCTCAAAATCACTTCCAATCTTTCTTTCAATCCTCCGGGCGAGGAAAAGCCTTCCGGCCCCGCAGCAACATATGATTGACACTCTCACCGTAGATGATGAAGAACCACCAATGTGGAAGGCTGTATGGAATTTCCTCAAAGAAACCCTTGCACCACCTGGCTACCCACCTGCTCCGTCTGATGGAACATCCTCGCCTTTGCGCAATTCTAAGGAGCTATGCGAAGAAGCAATTCTTATGACATATATTGGAGAGATTCTCTACACCTCTAATACCGACATTAAAAGCAAAGAAGATGGCCTAGCTTGGACAAGAGAGGCGGTTGATATATCGGAAGTAGAATTAAGGAAGAGAAGGGCATCAGATAAAGAATCAAAGAAAGTCTGTAAATCCTGTCTAGAGGTTGGATTAGGCAATTGGCAAAAAATGGTTAGAAACCTAGCGGAAGATGAAAAGATGAACAAAAATAACGGAGAGAATTCCAAGAGAGGATGGCTAGGATTTGGAGGAAAGCTAGAGACAACCGGCCGATGGGAGGCAGAAGAAGGTGTGGTGAGCGATAGGATAAGGAGAGCAAAGGATGTGCTACCTGAAAGGAGAATTGGAAAGGTGGAAGATCGAAGACCACCGCCACCTAGTACAGGAGGCAAAACATGGTAATGCTGTGGAATGGACTCTTCACCCGACGCGTTCAATTCAGTGTTTGTACTGCTCAATGTGTCTATTCTATTCAAAAGTATCGTGTCTCTTTTAGGGGCGCAGCTGTTTCTCTCGTTCCAAAAATCGTACCTAGTGCTTTTGTCTTACCTCACTGATCAGTCTCCTACCTCAATCTCATTTCATTGGTGGCTTGGAGGCATTTAAATGTTCTTTGTCTTTCAACTTGGCTACAAGTTCTTTCAGCCTTTTGCAGTTCCTCGACTGAGAACTCCAAGAAGTTTCAATAATCACAGAGGATGTATCTCTAAAATTAACATGAAAATAATCCAGTCACACAGACTATTTCCTAAAGAAAAAAGACAGCAACTACACTTATGTTAAACTTTGAACTCAAGGAGGTCTCATGGGATGAACGTGTTGGGTTTGGAATTGAATTCGAATTCGCCCTTGCGACTGTTCCATTAGGATCCAAAGATCCGGAGCCAAAAGAAGGTCGTGAAATAAATTCAATCGATGTTCCTATCGATTCTCCCGGAACGGATCCCAACACGCTCTCAGATATAGATCGCGAACTCAATGTTCAATTGCACATCGTCAATACATTAAAAGTTAACGGGTTTCGAGCTGCGTCTCAAATCCAGCTAGAACGAGATGGAAAATCTTGGGAAAACGGCAATTTAGATAAGGAACCAGACCCGAGTGACATACTATGGATGATCAAGCACGATGACACCATTCAGTTTCCAGCCACTCTTGTCGATACTTATAAATGGTACAAAATCGAAATATGTACACCGGCACTCATGTTCAGCCCATGGAATATTCGTCACGTCTGGGACATTCTCTCGGTCCTGACACACAAGTACCGGCTGAATTGCAACCAATCATGCGGCTTGCACATTCATGTTAGCACTGCAAAAAAGGATTTCAGTCTAGATGTTTTGAAGAATCTGATGGGTTTAATCTTCACATTCGAAAGACAGCTCGAGCAATGTCATCCCTCGTATCGGATTCCAAATAAACATACATTTCCACTTCGCGATCATACAAATAACAACAACAATTTTGAACCAGGGGCGAACTTTAGCTGCAGTGATAGAAATTGGAAGAATAACAGAGTACTCAAGAAAGTGCGGAAAAAAATACTGCCCATAGTATCGCCGCCTGTTCGCCCTGAAAAGGAGTCCTTAGCAGCGATATTCAACGCCAAGTCCAAGGCGGAAGTTGTCAAGATGTTTAGGACGGACGAAGACGTTAGGCTGGGTTATAATATTCAGTTTCTTAATGAACCATATCCAGACCCCTTTAAACACACGATTGAATTTCGACAACACGAAGCGACTACGGTTCCGATACGAATAGAACGATGGCTTAATATCTGTTGTCGTTTGGTTGAAATTGCGCGACAGACGGCTAATGCATCGGCTGAGGAAAAAGAGATCTTTCATAAGTTTTTGCTCGAGCATATAGACGACGATGTGGACGATTTCGGGTTGGTCGTCTTGTTGGTTAATTTTGGGTTGACGGAAGAGGCGGGATATTATGCTTTGGAGATAGCTCGAAGACCCGAACGGAGGCCGCTGAGGAGAAGCATGTTTAGTTCGACTTCTTCTGTACAATGATGCTACAACTGGGAAACTTCGGTCTTGGAGGAGGAAGGTTTTTGTACGAGGTTTATTGATTAGTGATTTCAAAGATGTTCATAGTCATTCCCCGGATAGACGATGAAGCTTTCATGGTGGACTTCGTTTTACGCTATTTAAGGTACCTGACCCGAATCTATGGAGATGGGGATATGTCACTGACATTTATCTCCTGGTAAATTAATGACATTCTATCTTATTCGAGATTGGATCTATTTCTGTTCGATGTATGCATGCTACTGGTGCCCAAACCGATTTCCAATCATAATTTTTCATGCTAGTTTTTGACGTGAAGTTCTTTCTGCCATTGAAACTCGGAATAGATGCCATGTCTGAATTGAAATTTTCAAGAACAAAGTATAAGAGAGTTTAAGACATATTCGCGTAATGATGTACCCGGAATGAAAATATACATGCGTAGCTTCATTTGCGCGAACGTTGGATCAATATTCAGGCCTAGTATTGGTTGGCGCTGGGAACGTGCATGGAAATTGAAAAAATAAAGTTTTTCTGGCTCCATTTTAATCATAGAGATCAGCACTGCTGCGAACGTTGAGTAGATGAGGCATGACCAAGTGGTATCCATTTGAAGTGATAACATGCGTCATGGAAAAGTATATGCAGTGTGGACAGGAACGGCATTGGGGTCATGATGAAAGGGTCCCGAGAAGAGATGCAGAGACTCCATCGCGTCTTTATTGCAATCAGGATAAGAACATGCTAGTACAAAAGCAGAGACTGACCAAAGGTGGGTTTATGGAGGACAAATGAGCCGGAGTGATGGTAAAAGTTTCATTCTCCTGACTCCGTCGGCTATGAAAATTGGTTCCGACCAGATATCCACTCTTCAAATGGGATGAATGAAGCCGTTCAAAACATCAATGGATCCCACAGAAGCTACGGCCACTACCCGACAATTAGGCATTTCTTCGTATCTGTCATGGTATTGAGATGATCAAGAAACCCTGGAATCAGATCTGATTCAAACTTAATGCCATCTGGGGATTTGCTCATAATCTGTCTGAATGACTCTTCTTCCCACTTGCTGCCAACGAAGAAGCTACTCGGGCAACATATTTATATTTCCTGGTCCCATGAAGAACACCTTCCGAAAACATGCCCGAAAACTTCGATTTAGAGATATGGATAGAATATGTCATCGGAATATCCGCATTTCTCCTCCGATTCTTCGCAAGATGGAAGCATGTTGGCTTCGAGAAGTTTGCTCTCGATGACCTCTTCTGCTTCATTGGAATGGTAAAGTCGACACCCACGTTACAAAAACAACATTCCTCAGGCTAATTGATTACAGATATTCTTTTCGTTTGATGCTGCCTGCATATATACATCTAGTACGACCCGAGTAGTCCCATCTATGTATATTGTTTAGCCTAACTTTCGCTATAGGCAGACTTGGCACCACCGCCGGCCTTACAACGGAAACTGCGCGATTGGTTTCCCCCCAGGAGGCTCACAATCTCAGCATTGGTTCCAAATGCTTATTCCTTGCTTGGATATGCTTCATCACTCTTACTTGGACACTGAAGGCAATACTTCTTTCACTCTATCACCAACTTACGTACGTGCACTTTGGGAATCACTTCAGGCCCAGGTATTCTAACTCAATGGACCTGCAGACTTGGTTTAGAGCAACATAAGATGATAAAATTCGTGGCCGGATTTTGTATCATCTCATGGACTGCTTGCATGATCGCCCATTTTGCGGTATGCGTCCCAATTGAAAACAGTTGGCAAGTCAATCCGTATCCTGGTGGTAAGTACTCGATAAATCCGCTAGAAAAAAGATTGTTACTGACAGTCGCATAGACAATTGCGTTCTTCGCAGGCCTAATCAAGCACTCGTTGGAGTTCTCAATATCTTGTAAGTGATCCCAAGTCTATCAAGCAGATTTGTAACTACTAAGATCCAGCTTCAGATCATACATAGGAATCATGGCCATTCCTCTCCCATTATTGTTTGCAGCACGAATAGCTTTCTACCGAAAGCTGGTCCTCGGAGCTCTTTTCTGCTCTGGTATCTTCGTTATAGCAATAATAATCTTACGGGTATACTATGCGCTGAGTGGTGCTGGATCTCTACGCAGTGTGATCGCTTGGGCATTTCGCGAGTCTTTCATATCGATCATTGCAGCCACAGCCCCGGGGATCAAACCACTATTCAATCGTTCAAACTGGATCGACACATCTTCACTCGCTGAAACTGGCACGAATGGGAAAACAGGTGTAGCTAGTCGTGTACATCATTCCACCCACAAATCCGAAGGGGGAAACATTACTTCTGTGATTGGTGCTAAAGAAGGGCAAAGGGGAGTTGGCGGTCGTCAGTATTTCGAACTCAGACATACTGAGAATTGGCCTGTGACGGGCAAAAGAAATAATGCCGATGTTAAAACTAAGGAACTAATGACAGATTCGTCGAGTCAGGAACACATCATACCTGGAAGTGATGACATTGATGCTATTCATGTAACCACTGATTATACATCACAGCGGGACTTTGGTTCGGCTGATTTGAGCGATTCTAACGATACTGAATTTGAGAAGAACAAAGCTAGTACGGATTCGCGGTAAAACTTAGCATTGGACTGCCGACGTGAGTTTGGCAAATAGCTTTCACTCATCACCCGACCCAGATGACCAGGAATGTCACGAGAGAAGGATGCGTACAACCTGCGATCCGCTGCTTGAACAATCTACTCAATGCTTCTTCATCGGTCGAAATCTTCCCTCCGTTACAGTACGTAGCACTCGGTTCATTTGATTAGCAAATCCTGCAATCTGATAGTTGGCTTTTTACTTCCAGCGGATACCCATTTGATTTGGTTGGTAATATGTTTTGTATAATAGCTTGGGATGACCGTATACTAGAGAACCGGATAGGCAGTATACAGAATAGCGCATCTCATAGATGAATTTTGACACTTTGAGATTTAGAGTACTTCCTTTCACCTTGTTGAAAACTGTGCAATCTCGTTGCTTAGTTCCGCCGTGGTCTTGTCTCTTATCACGGCCGATACGCACCACGCGCACCACGCGCATTAGACACATTCATAGCGTGCTTTACTGTAATTAGCCTCTTCATGAACAAGCCGTTCGCACCATTAGCTTCCAAGACGTCCTACCACAGAACATAGATCGAGCCTAGTAACGACTAGACGGTTTTCCATCAGAACCATCAACTGTGTCCAAAACTGCCGATACTAACGTGGCATCGCCCCTGAAGAGTGGTTATAATCGGGAACGAATCCGACGTGGGGCAAAGTGACAAGGCTTGAGCTGAAAGGGGAATTCTGTGCATATCGTGCCGACCAACCCGTCAGACACATTTATATATATTTAGCATAAGTGCGACGAGCGTTGGGGGGGTATGCTGAAATTTGCAATTTGGGTGATATATCAATACGCATTTGAATAATTCTGTCTGAGGAACAATAGATATTAAAAATCAACCAATCGATCAATAATTAAATTTCGAAAAAGGTGCTTGATTTTGATTTTGATTTTGATTTTGATTTTGATTTTGATTTTGATTTTGATTTTGATTCTGATTCTAATTCTAATTCTAATTCTAATTCTAATTCTGATTCTGATTCTGATTCTGATTCTGATTCTGATTTGGTGTGTGCAGAATTCTGCTATTCAGCTCGAACAAGACAGAAGGAAACCGGCAAATGTTAAAAACATCCCTACTAGCCATATCTACACTTGCGATTGTGTCATAGTGTCGTTGCACTGCTCATTCGATCCGTTTGGCCATCCATAAACTAACAAACTCCAACGTAAACGCTTGCAGGTGTTGAGTGCAACCGATCTGCTGTACTCCATGTTAGGGGCTCGAATACCTCACGGTATACCATCCATACATACTGTTGCAGTAAATTTATGGAATTCCAGTTCAAATTCAAGCCTTGTTATTCTATCCCATATTGTGTACGCCCGATATCATGGTTGAACATTGTGCACCTGCAATTTCGTCGAAGAAGACTCGGGTAGAACCTGTAAACAATGCGGCATCGGAAAATAGGTAAGGTCCGCCCTGGGCAGCAAGCCCCTTCATCAACTTCACCAATTTCAATCCCCCTCCATACTCTATTTCCAACCACCAGCCTTCAGTCTCCTCTTACTGCTATGCACTTTGCTATCGTAACTTACTCTCAAGCGACTAACAACTAACTGGAATCAGAAAATTACGAAACCGTCTCTCGCAGAAAGCCTTTCGAGCTCGGCAATCATTGTATATCAAAGATCTTGAGAAAAAGCTTGAATGGGCCTCAAAGCCCGAATCAGATCAGAATGCCAAGTTGGAAGAGACAAACAGAATACTGCGTGGCCAATTACTCGATTGTCACAAGAAATTAGAGAGCTTTCAAGTGACACTGAAAGCTCTCGCGGATTCGGTGGCGTATTCTTTGGGAATCGAGGTGGGTTCACTTCGTCTGGTCAAACACCCTCCTCAACGCGACCACATAGACAACTTTGGTTGAAACTTCTTGATTGTGATAGCAAAGCTAACTAGAACGTCAATTTCAACAGAAAACTCCTGTGGATATTGATCCCACAACTCACAACAACGATGTTAGCGATGATGCCGAAGCCGAAGGACCACCTGCGCAGGACGAAGGCAAAAATGAACAAATTAAACAGAATGAATGGAGTCCTGGTAATGACCCATCATTGAGCTCTGACTTCTACGATTTCTCCGATATACCTACCACGAGTGTTCCATCACAGAGTATACAAACTACTCTCCGTCTCTCCCCGAAACCGCAAGCATCCCAGTCAAACATTCACGGCAAAGGCAATATCGAAAAGGGGACCCTCGTCACTAGCATTTTGCCACGATTACCTTCAAACGATTTGCCTCATTTCTCTTCACGTGAAGTCTATAACCCAACACATTTGACTATCTCTAGCTCATATGAACAAATGATGGGAACAGTCCAGTATAATAGTTACCTTGGGAATGATTCTTTGATTACTCAAGAACACACTTTACAAATCAACCATACAAACTCGCCCTTTTCAGATCACATTACCGTTTTCGAGAATATCTTAAGGCAAAAATTGAGCAAATCAACAGCACTGATTCGAAGTAATGAAAGGTGCGCTCCTCTCCTATTTGAACATGATCCTATGAGAAATCTCGTTTCAACACGAACTGAGCTTATTATCGGTAGCGTTTTGAACTTGGCATATATTATGCTATCCACTTTCATTTGTGCATCATGGCCTGCTATGGCAACCTGGCATTGTGCTACTAAAGCTCATGTACCCGTTACTAAGGTCATCACATACCATGTCAATCCAACAGCCGCTACATACGCTGACCTTGTCACAAACGGAGCATGGATACCGACGAAAATACAAATGTCCATTCCCCATCCAGCAGAAATAGATTGGATACCATTCCCATCATTACGAGACAAACTTATCGTTTGCTATTCAGCTAATCCATGTCTGGATCAAATTATGTGTGAAATCGGAAATAGTTACGTCGTGGAAGCCGACGTTTCTAAACTCATTATGGGAGCTGGTGCTGCAACGGGTCATATAGGTGTCTGGGATTTAGTTCGATCAATGTCAGGAGCAACGAATGAATCGGCATTTGCAAGGGAAGATAATATTTCATGGGACGAGATTTGTAGAGCTAGCTTCGAACTCAACAAGCAAATGCGAGGGGGAACCGTCTTGCAGGGTATCACTATGGAACCGCTTGCAACATTGCCAGCACCGAATGTCGCGGCTTTATTCAACTCGAAGCAAATGGCACTCTCAACTTTTGTGGCTCTGGGAATGAATCACGGCGTGGCACAATACAAATTAGATCCAGCGTTTTTTGAAAGGCATCCAGAACTTTATGATGGTAGTGCAGAGGTAGTAGCAAACGGTGCACGATTAAGACCATCTGATCATTTTTCAATACCACGGCCGAGAATATTGAACGAAGGAGTTTTGAATTGCTATAGGAATGTGGCTGCATGGGCATTAGATACGGGGATATGAGGGGGCTTGGGGATTAGGCGAAACAGGTAAAGGAGATAAGTTTCGTGATGGTACATCCATCATACATAATTCGGATAGGCTTTGGGAGTGAGCATTTTCGGATGAATGGGGACTCAATGACTCAAATTTGCTGGAACGTTTACAGGGTTTAGGTAGGATATACCAGGCGAAAGGGGTGGTATTTGATATATATTATACACGGTGGAAACTCCAGAGATGGAATCTATAGCATCGTATGTTTTTTTGGGTTAGACGAATAGACTTTTGATCAAGTGCTTGGTTTGATGCGCTTTCTTTTGAACTCCGATATTCATATATTGACGATTGGGTTTTGGTGTCATACTTCTTGAAGATGCTGAAATAAACGTATTTTCAGGACTTCCGTTAGCTGGATGGATTCATGATGGTAGTGGTGCGGTAAGTGGAGATATAACTTTAATTGATTTCGTATTGTTTTTAGAGAGGGTAAAGTTACCTTTTGTTATGTTATATTATAGCATAGCATGGTATTTGTTTTGGGGTTTGGGGGGTTGATGTTAGGTTTGGTTGAGAATGTGAGATGTGTAAGGTAGGGAGTAGTAGTGATGATTATGATGACGACGATGATGATAGGGATTTTGTTAAGTTGAGTTAAGTTGTGATCGCGAGGTTGAGTTGGATGGTATGGGATGTTTTTGGGGATTTGGAAAAATAGAATAGGAGAGGGGTTGGGGGAGGTTTGGAAGGGGGTTTGGAGGGGGAATAAGTTGGTGGGGTTTTTTGTGGTGTGGTGTGGTGTGGTGTGGTGTGGTGTGGTGTGGGTTGTTGGGTTGGATTAGATGGTATGGGGTGTGCGGTGGGGGGTTAGGGGTTGGGAAACTGGGAGTGGAGGAGGGAGAGAGGGAGGAAGAGTTTGTAAGTAAAGTTCTTATGGTTCTCATGGTTCTTATGGTTCTTATGGTTTTCATGAGAGGGTTTTGAGGGTGGAGGTGAGTGTTAATATACAGTGGGAAGAACTCTGAGGTTGGGATCTTTTTGTGATTTTGGAGAATGGAACAAGAGGTGGAATTGTGGTGGGGTTGTATGGTGAGGAAGGGCCTTCTTTTGATTGGTATATTGAGGGGTACGAGAACTTAAAAAATGTTATAAGGATGACTGACTCGGGGTAGGAATTCAAAGGGGGTTGTTTCTTTCGCTTGTGAAATTTGGAGAGGTGAATATTATTCCGTGTTTTGTAGGTGCCTTCAAGTGGTTGAAGGTATCCATTCTCATTCTCTTTTTTTTGTTTGTTTTTTTGTTTTGTATACGGATAAAGGAAGGATTATGATTCTTTGTCGATATGTTTCCATCTCTTGCTTTATTATTATCGTTACTTGAGTATATATACATGATAGTTCATATGATATAATTCTGCATTCCGCTGGCTTATTTCGTCGTAATTTATATTGTTGGGAGGATATGGGATGAGAAGCGAGCTCTCTCTTTGTAAGTTGGAAAAAATTACTGTACTGCATGTAGTATGGTTGTAGTATTCTTGAAAAGGTTTTATCATGAGTATGTTGGTGTCTAGATTGTAGACGAGTCTTGAGATTCTGTGTATGGGGTCGGGTGGTATGGTTTGATTCTGGGAAGGAGTGCTATAAGGTTATATGCTTTTTGACGTCTTTTGTTTGTTTGTATTTCCTCGGTTGGATTTTGTGTTGGATCTTTTTTTGTGTATCAATTAAACTCCTTTACGAGTCTCCAACTTCAATTTGTTAGTCTGCGAATCGTAGACTAGGGACTTCTAGAAACTTGAATGACTCTAAGTTACGTTGAAGGTATGGTTCCTGCAGTAATGGGATGCAGGAGGGCTAGTGCAAACCCGTACTAGTGGAACTCTGATGTGAGTAGAGCTCTCATTCTATATCTACCTACCTAGATTCTTCTCTTCATCAGTAGTTCTACAATAGTCTGAATATCTTCACATACTCTCATTTCATATACTCTGCAAAGTGTGGTAATCCCAATAGTATACAATATTATTAAAATACTTTAATCTTATTGAATTTAATGATACGATATACTTTTCCCCAAAGTTCATGACTATCGGTAAAAAATTAGATAGTAATCATGTCTTACAAATACACATTTTATACTAGACATAAAGTTTTCATATAATATTTGGATCTTATATCAATTCAATATGATATGTTTCTTATGACGCAATTACGATAAAGGGCTGAATTGATAAAGTTTGAATTGCATGAACGATTTAAACTTCGACGCGCTCGGTGCTTGAAGAGCTCTCATATATGTGCTAACTCTATGCACGTACCCTAACGACTCGGCGTAGCGTGCGATATATATTTCTCACCGGGAATGTTAGCGGGAAATATACTTTTCCCCACGAGAAACTAGTTGACCGACTGTTGGAGTACGGATTTGTTCTCGATTTATTTTATGCTGCGTGGTGTTGTGTTGGTGAAACATTTTGAATTAGTCACATGATATAACACATCCACATGAAACTCTAAAGACATGAGAGGGGCTGAAACATATTATTCATAGATATGGCGATCTAGATTTCATATGACTAGCTAACGTGGCAGAGATGATTGCTCACTTATCTACTCGTATCGATTCGATGATCAATACCTTGATGGAAATACCAGATTTCCTAGCTAGCTACTTGAGTCTTAATGAAGATGTATTCTCGTGCACAAGAAGAGCATCGATGATTATGTTTTTTTTTCCCTCCTCACCGCCCCTCTTCTTGAATAAATATTTTAGCTACGACCTGTACCTGCGAATATGGCAGAAAGGAATTGTGTCCAGAGATCACTTTGGCTAGTATAATTCGCGGTGGTGATGTATAGCGAATTAATACCTTTACTCAAGATTTTCTTAACTAGCATCGATTGATCGCTTGCCGAGCCCGTAAAATGATGGAATATAACGGAAGATTTGGAACGTTGGTTGGTGGGAACTAATATTTGGGTTTGGAGATTAGTTATTGAAGAACTCACAATTCTAAAGTTCGGAAGGAAAGATATTGTTATAAGATATAGAGAGAGAGAGAGAGAGAGAGAGAGAGAAGAAAAATACTCACTAGAATCAATACTCGGTAAAGCTTTAGAAGTATCGTATGTATCTTCAATCATTAAAATGTTATCTGCGAGAGAGAAGAAGGAGGGATCGGCAAGAACGCCTGGGTTGAATGTTACGCTGAGATTGGATTGGTGGGCGGAGCTGGCGATTGTGCTCATGTATTGAGAGGTGCTGAGATTCCAGTTGGAGACGCAGTCGTCGAAGAATATGCCGTGCATGTGGATGTCTTTTGCGGTGTTGGTTTGCCAGTGGTTGTCTTGTGGGAGGGGGGATGTTAGTGTGGGTTTATGGTGGTGGTTATGAACGATGGAGGGGAGATGGAAAATTTGGGAGATGTGAGATTTGAGATTTGAGATTTGAGATTTGAGATTTGAGATTTGAGATTTGAGATTTGAGACTCATGATCTGGAAGTAGGAATGAATGGATGAATGAACAAGAAGAAAAATACATACAAGTCCCCACCTCAGCAACAACATCCTCAACAGCCCGATGCATATACGCCGTATCTACATACCCCAACAACCGTACATTATCAAATGCATTCAGGGAGGCAATGGCATCAATGTAGCTTAAATCGGGAAAGGAATTAAGAGCGCCGGGTCCGTTGGATGGATTGATAATGAGTGTGTAGGTTATGGAGGGATAGAGGGAAATGGTTGTTAAGAGCCAGTTCCAAGCGAGGGGGAGGGGATAGATGTAGAGGGGAAGGAGGATGGAGATTGGGTACAACATCTTTGGTGAGTTGGGGTGGTGTTTCTTTCGGAGATGGAGATGGTAATGGTAATGATGTTTTTTCCGGGGAGGGGGGGATGGAAATCTGAATATGTGTGCAGATAGATAGATGGATTGTGTTGATTTGGAATAGCTAGATTTGAAGAGTTAAATCAGAGATTCGAATATTCGAAGAAAGTGAAAATGAAACAAAGATTGATTAAAGATAGTTCAGTCACCTAGGCTACTAACTGTATATTACAATGAATACCTAGATGATATTGGATATTGATTCACTAATTATCCGAATCATCATCCTGTGAGTTTTCATTCATTTCATTACCTAACGAGACAAGTTTAAAGTATGGCATTGTATGCATGGTATGGAATGGGATTGGGAGTTCTATTGGGAGGCTTTGATTCCCATTCACTTTCTTGTTATTTATGAGAATTGGAATTGGAACTAGATTATAAGGTGTGAGAGAGTATGAACTTTTGATTTGATATATGCATGATATTTGACGATTGGGGAGGGGGGGATCAGAGCAGTTTAAGATAGTCAAGTTAAGTGCAGTAAAATCGTCTGGAAGTAAGTTAACCCCATATTAACAACTTGACGCAACACAGCTAGATACCTGTCCGTCTTTCTATTCATACTCAATAGAAACACTGAAGGTGTCAAGAACCTACTACCTATTTCCCCCAAAAGTTTAAAGCTATTCAAAAATATTAGAATTCGTCTAGAACACACTAGAGTGCTGCAGTGTAGTATTCACTATATCATCTCCCTCTGGTCTATCTATCTATCCATATTCAGTAGAAACAGAAACTTTGTATCTCTTAGATCACAAATCACAAATATACTCACTAATAAGAGGTTGTTTGTTGAAAAGTTATGAGGTTATATCGTGTTTTAGAATTTGATGTCATTCATACTTTTATAGATATAACGTGGTTTATCATCGAGTGGACCATATCATCGAGTGGACCACTTCAAATACATACAAAATTCGTCTGTGCGTAACCGTGCACTTTCTTTATTTAT
>PHWZ01000568.1:0-21080 GCA_004379285.1 Botryotinia calthae
CACCCTTAGGAGAGGGGGATCATGTAAATTAGAGATTATCCCGCAGTTAGCCCAACCGTAATGCCCCCTGGGAGGCTCGCCTATACGGCCCGGTTGAAAATTACTAATAATAATAATAATAATAAAGGGGACTTCTCCGCGTGGTGGATCTCCATAAGCTCGTCGCATGCCAAATGCATTTCAGTTATTCCTTTTGATGAAGGCTTCGCCCTATCAGATGTACTCATGGATTTTTTGTTTTTGATTTTACCGATTCCAATGGTACGGGGACAATAATCTCATTCAATAGCTTCATTTGGAAAATATTATGAGACTAACTTATCATACTTAGGTCATGAGACTGCGTATGCCCCCACAGCGAAAACTCGCCGTAATTGCGGTGTTCTTTTTGGGTGCAGTGTATGTTATTCAGAAGAGCATGCTAGAATAGAGTCAGACATACAGCTAACACATTCCAGTGCTGTCGTTGCCTCAATTGTGCGGCTGGTTATATACTACCACGCCAAACAAGGTGAGTCAATTTAAAACCCTCGCTTGAAGCGTATCTACCACTAAACATAAAGGTCACAGTCGCTTTCAAAACAGGTGTTGACAACGATCGTAAGTCTCATCTCCTTGCTGATATACTTCATGACTAACCCTTCAGTCCTCGTAACACAGATAATCTTTTGGTCCACCATCGAGTCGGGTCTAGCACTTATCGCTTGCTGTCTACCCGTCATACACAGCCTCTTCCGCAAAGAATCACTCGAATCTGCTATCCGCAGTATTCGTAGCATGGCCTCACTTCGCTCGCAGAGTTCAAACAGCTCTCGTGCACAAACGGCGCCCGCTGGGCACACGCCACCAAAGTCTCCCACGGAATCGCATGCGGAGATGATTCCAGGCTTCCTAGAGGCGGGAGGGATGGAGGCTTACACGATGACGGCTCTGTCGAAGTCGTCACAAGACGGGCTTCACCCTCAAGGGGTAATGTCTGTTACCACTAGTAAGTCATCGACAGAGGAGACAAATTTGAGAATGTAGAGTCAGTTATTGAATGATGAGATTGCAGTGTTGATATTGGATACTGGATACTGGATTTCTGTTGCAAATTTCATCGGAAATTGTTGCGAGCTATATGATTTGTGATGGCCGGCATAGATAACGAAAAATCGAAAAGGGCTTTTTTCCTTCCTGAATTAAACTGTTAGATTCTATAAGTCTTGTCGATATAAATGTTAACTCTGAGCATATGCCTATTCTGCTCGCCGAACAAATATTACACTTATAATCCCCACTTATTTCTACTGCAACATCTGACTTGGATCACTGATAACCTAGATTTATTATTGCAAAACGCTGAAACATCTGACTCCAGTAACTAATTCGAGCTATCCAGAATAGGGTGCCAGCTCCCATAAATTAGAATGACACTGTTGTATCCAGCAACAGACATTACAGAAGCATGTGCGATTCAATCCATGTCGTTGTCACAATAAGAACTGACTTCAGCTTTCCGACAAGGTCTTTGGTACCATCTTCACAAATAATGGTCGCTTCTCCCATAAAAGATATGCCCTCTGCTCATCCCACTCCCACTCTTGTGGTTCCTTCTCAATCTTGAACTCCCACAGTAGCCTAGCTATGATCAACTTAACCTCCAAAAGCCCAAAAGATTTTCCGATGCAATTTCGTGGCCCGATGCTAAACGGGTGGAACGCATCGCTGTTGTGTATATCCATCTTCGAATTGACCAGCCAACGCGAGGGAATAAATTGCTCGGGTGAAGAGAAGTTGTCTGCTGAGGTGTAGGCTGCTAGTTGGCTAAAGCTTACGTGCGTCTGGAAAGTTTATTAGACTGATGAATTGGAGAAGAGGGTCGGAACTTACACCAGGGGGTAGAAAATGACCGCAGATACTTAAGCCTGCCGGAGGAGTTACGCGTGGCATAACGGTTGGTAGTGAAGGGCAGAGTCGCATGGATTCCATGATCACTCAATTTAAAAGAGGAAGTTCGGATATGACACTACCTGTAATATCTGAGCCCCGCTCTACCGTTTCAAAAAGCTCTTGGTTCAACTGCTGAAACACATCCTGGTGCCTGACGAGATGGAATAAAATTGCTGTAAGAGTTGTCGCTACGGTCTCACTGCCCGCTATGATAAAGTCTCCCAACGAATTTTCTATCTCTTGTGGCAACAAACCTTTGTTCTCCGTCCGACGATGCACATATGTCAACAAATCATCCTTAGCCATACTGCCGCCCTCGTTAAATCTTCGTCGTGTCCAATCATTGAGAGACTTATGATATGTTGTACGTTTCCTATTATTGGTTAAGGGGGTAATAAAGTTCCACAGGCTTTCCAATCCGAGAACGCGTGGAACAACAGCTTGTGCGAAGGCTTTCATAGCACTCTGGAGTATGCTGATCTGGATGCGATTTTCGTCACTTTCCAGGCATCGGAATGAATCACCGAAGCAAAGATCTCCAATTATATCGAATGTTGAATATTCAAACCATTTGAGTATATTTATGAGTCCTCCTTCACTAGTTTCTTTTCTTAACTGTCGCATCAAAATATCCACATGACGACAAATCAATGGCTCCTGTTCTTTCACAACTCTCTCTGTGAATGCCGGAGCAAAGGCTCTGCGGAAACGACTATGTTCCGAATTAGGCGCACCCATAATCCCATAAGCTCCATTTGGCCGCTGGCGGTACCACACTGGACTCTTGGGAAAGGCATGACCTTTCTGCGGGCTATATATGGTGTACCAGGCCTCTTTGTTAGTGAACGAAACTTCGTCTTGTGCAATCCGTACAATTGGGCCGTATATTCTGTGTAGCTCTCTGATCCGAATGGCAAAATACCCACTGCGAAGGGCGAGAGCATAGGGAATTCGGGAAAGTATCCATGTTTTGGGCCCTGGTATACGGGACAGTGGATGCAGATAGAGGATGTAAATTGCGTGATATAAAAGAGGCTAGATTAATAACCCTGTTAGCTAAGAGAAGTGATGATGGTAAAAATAACAATATCTGGATACCATTGTCCCAAGTGGCTGCACAGAGATCCTCTTATAGTGATTCGTAGAAAATGCTTCCAGAATTAAATATTATATTTGATCGGGAGTCATGATTTTTTATCATTATTTCAAGAAACATTCCGAAGTTCAAATTGCTTACCAAAATGAGGAGTAGTATACCGGTGTATAGCATTTGAAGTTCCATATTTAGAGGGCAAAGGATTACAGATAGGAATATGAACGATAGTATGAAACAAATCTAGAGACTTATGGAGAATTCAGAGAGTTTTTTGATGCTCCTCAATGTTCCAAGATATCGATTAATCAAAAGTGGTCAACTAGCTGAAGGAAAGGAAAGGGAATTGGAAAGCGATATATAAGCCGAGTCGTTGAAGTTAGACGAATTGAGGCGTGTATATAGAATTATCACCAGCTCAATCATTCCCTCATAGTTACTCAGACCCTTCGATGATTACATATTTTAGGCTTTTTGCTCTTGATTTTGAGGCACAGGCTGAGGGCCACCGAAGGGTCTGAAACAATTTGATTCCGGTTTTGATATAAATCTTAATAATTTAATCTTTTTTATAATTCTTTAACTAATAGTCGAGTCTTCTAAAAGTAGTCGATTAGTTTCTAGTCGGGGAAAGCGATTATTCTCGTGAGATTTTAGTAGTATTCCTTACTAAAATCAATAAAATTTAATATTGTATAGTATTAAAACTTCAATTTTTGTATAATCATAAGAAAATATATATTATTAGTAGCTTTCGGTGTGTTGGGAAGCATCCCTATTACTGGGGGCCTTCTTGATATAGTACATAGATACTATAGGGGAAAAAAGTATTAGAGTACCGCTCTTTTTAGTGGACTTAGCTATATGATTGCCCTACTGTATTTTATATGAATCAGAATCAAAGTAAAGGGATAAATAAGGTTGGAGAATAAAGTGGTAGAAACAAGTTAACCTTGTAATATTATAAGCAGGGCTAGCTTGCGGGCTGTCTTCTTTTGCGCCTACTGACCCTTACCCCTCTCACAGAGCAATCTGAGATTTACCTTGGTGACCGACTTATTATGCTTCTGTTGCATATGAGATCGAGGCAAACCGGTGCATTCCAAAATTTGATCTTTCATCATCGCTCATCTACATCTCGTCAACCGTTCGATGTTGTTCGTAAACCGTAACCGTAGATCAAGTGGCAGTGGTGGTGGGGTATGAAGTTCAAATAAAGCCCGAACATATGAACGGGACAAGCCGAAAAGGATCGTCATAGTGTCCAATTCTCTTATGACCGTGCTATTCCATATTCCATATTCCATGTATCGCTTCACGACCAGCGATATATCAACAGGATCTTGAAAGGACAGTTCGTAACATAGAAATCGATCCTATTTAAGGTCCGAGCGATGTCCATAATAATACAATGTACAGATATACAAACATACAAATACACAAACATACAAACAAACATATATACAAATATACAAATCCCATAGTTACCCCATTTCTATTTGATATATTCGGATCGGCAATTACCGCATAACACAGAAGTATAATATCAGCGTTTCAAACAATTGAAACGAACGTTGGCTTCCTACATGAACGTTCTCTTTCGCCAAGTTAGATTAATACCCAAGTACCTTCCCAAGAATCATCAGCTTCGAATATCATACTCTGCGCTCGACTGGATTAAATCTACAGGCGTAATTGACGCCCTTCGGCGAGCCAATGACAAGAAAATGGAGTCTGCGCCTGGGAACAAGCCGAAACCGTTAGAGAGATCGTATTTGTCTGCAGCCGTTGAATCAATCTCACCATGGGGAGGTTCGCGAGCATCTACGCCTAAACCAACAACGCCCACCTTTTCTGGAGAAGGTTCAGGATTAAAGAATCAACATGGCGGGGATCACAGCACAAACCATTGGCATGGATGGAGCACTAAGAATTACCCCCAAGATTGTCCTCCGCTGAATCCAAGATGGTACCATGCTGTCGACGTAGGTACTCATATCCAGAACATTGGGTTTCCAAGCTTACAAGTTTTAGATTCCCAAAAGAAAACCCAAGATTCTCAAGGCCAATCAAGAAGAAACCAAACCTACAGCCCCTCCCAAGAAATTCGTTACATTTTCCGAACACGATTCTCGCGCAATAGAAGCTTCGTATCAAAAGCTTGTCGAGGACTATGATAATGGAAGGGATCCGCGATCGAGAGCCCAGAGTGGCAATTTGGAACAGACCTCGGGAAGTGAGGGCGAGAAAGGAAATACGAGTATCAATGAAGCTGGGAACAATGAGGAGGCTGATAGAAGTATTAAGATTCCTGTGCACGAGGATTTCTTATTCGATGTCGATATTGAAAAGAGAGAACTTGCGCCGGTATATTGGCTTGGTGCGATATTTGATGTTCGCAGAGGTAGTTGGTTCTACCAAGAGGGTGCAATTCTCAAACCCTGTGAAGAGAATCTGGCCACGCAACTTGAGGAAGGATACCTGAAAGTAAAACCATTTCGCTATCCCAAACCTCCCGAGAAAAGTACTGCTAGACCAATGTCTATAAAAACGGGAGAAGAACCCAGATCATTGGCGCGCAGTGGTGCTTTTGGGAGTAAACGTAATGGCTCTCCCTCTGTGACTCCAAAAGGCTCGGCGGAGAATTTGAAAATGCCACAACAGGCTTCTGATGATGGCAGTATATCAAAGGACTCGCCGTCACCCCACCAGCCTCAAACCCATCGCTTATTTGGTACATACATGAATTCTGTTGTTACTTACCAAGATGAGAATATAGCCTGAATCTCAACTGATAACATCATGTCTCGAGTTAGTAGCACCGTGTACCAAAAGTTTGCTGGCGGTGGTTACCTGGGAGGTGTTAAGGTCGTTCGTGGATATTCGGAACCAGGTAAAACGAAAGACACGACATCTGCCGACAAAGACAAGATACCAAAAACTCCTACCAGCGCCGCTGCTGCTGCTTCGACTACTCCAGAGTATCTCCAGCTTGACGATCGTCAGCAAAAATTACTCAAACGGCGTTCTGCGCCTCCTAGCACAAGCAACTCTAATGTTTCGGCAGAAGATAATAGTAATGGGATTCGAGAAGCAGCGTACAATAAACTAAACTCTATAGATGTGGAGGCAGAAGCTGAAGCTGTGAGGAAACGTGATGAGAAGGAAATGCAGAATGATTATAATGATCGAGATGATGAGAATCAAGGGCGTGATATTGAGCATTTAATTCTAGTGACGCATGGTATTGGTCAACGCTTAGGTATGAGGTATGTATTCAAATTATTTTCTATATTTCATCTGTTTTTTGTCACGGGATTGGCTGTATTTAATCCCAGAGCTATCTCGTACGCTGTCTGTAGAGCTTGAAATATGTCTACAGCAGTCTATAACAAATAGTTGTTAGACTCTGCTGTTGGTCCCCGAACCGAGGGAGCCTTCAGAGGATGCTTTAATGATCCAAACCAATCAAAATATTGGGAAAACTTGCACATAAATCTTATTTGTCCGTCTTTAATTCCGTACATTTCTTTTTTTTTTGTTGAGCAAATGTCAAATTGCTAATTTTCAAAAGAACTGAGAGTGTTAATTTCGTCCATGACGTAAACGTTCTTCGGCAAACAATCAAAAACGTGTACGAGAATTCTGCCGATTTGCAAGCTCTAAATGCGGAGATTGATAAACTGCCTAAAAATTGTCGTGTCCAAGTTCTGCCTATCTGCTGGCGTCATTTACTTGACTTTCCTCGCAAAGGTGTCAGACAAAATCGTAAAGAGCATGATCTTGGTGATGCATTTGGCGAGGAGGAAGAATATCCAAGCCTTGATGATATCACTGTGGAGGGTGTACCATTCGTTCGCTCTCTCATCACTGATCTTGCTCTCGATATTTTGCTGTACCAGAGTGCTTACAGAGAACATATTAGCAATATTGTTCTTACCGAGGCAAATCGAATCTATAATCTTTTCCGGGAACGAAATCCAGAGTTCTCGGGAAAGGTCAGCTTGATAGGCCACTCTTTAGGATCTGCAATCTTATTCGATATTCTTTGTCGTCAGAGAGAAACTAAGAAGCGCAATGCAAGCTCTTCGCATTACAAGAACCGGTCTGCCCCATCGACATCGTCACATAGTAAGAGTCTTGAATTTGAATTTGATGTCGAGGATTTCTATTGTCTGGGAAGTCCAATAGGATTGTTTCAGATGTTGAAAGGAAGAACTATTGCTGCTAGAAATCGCGTAGAATCATTGCCATCCGAGAGTCCAATGGATATAGACTCTATGCAGGACCCATTTCTTGGAGCTAGCTCGGGTGCGGGCTTTCCATCTGGAGAACACATTTCCAGTACTACAGGATTGCCATATTCAATTTCTAGTCCTAAATGCGCTCGGTTATACAATATATTCCACCCAACAGACCCAATCAGTTATAGGCTTGAGCCTCTTATTGCTCCTGCAATGTCATCTATGAAACCTCAACTGCTACCTTATACCAAAAAGGGTATATTCGGTGCAAACATGAATCAAGGAATCACCGGAATTAGAGCAAAAGTAGGACAAAGTGTCAGTGGATTATGGTCTAGTCTCAGCTCCGGCATTGCAAGTAGTCTCCTCAATCGCAGTCTCGGTCTTACAGGCGAAGATGTCGAAAGAATGCAAGCATCGAATTCATCAAGCATCAAAGGACAATCTGCGGGCGCGGGAACCAATATAGCAGCAGGAGTTATCCCAGACCATCCTACGCTCCAGAGAGAAAATACTAGTGAGAAGATGAGACAACTTGCGGAGGATACGGCGGCTGCAGATAGAGATGGTATGGGTACGGCGCCTACGTTGATTGATGATGAGATCGAGACGTTGTATGCTGGGTTTCAAAAACGCAGGAAGCATGATATACCTGAGACTGATAGGGCGGAATTGGAAGAGAAAGCTAGGAAGTTGAAGAGAGAAGAGGCGAAAGTGAGAGCGTTGAATAATAATGGACGCGTGGATTTTAGTATTCAAGAGTATGTTCTTTCTTTTCCGTTGTTTGTCCTGATATTCCGCCTCCCCACACCTGATGTTTTCTGGGGGAGTTTTCAGAGGAGTAAATGAAATCAAATAAAAATACTAATCAATATGTACCGCAATAGGAGCGTACTGGATTTCAACCCAATCAACACCATCGCCAGTCATCTTTCTTACTGGTATGTTTTCCACCTCCCCACCTCCCCATCTCATATAATTAATTCACATAAACAGGGCCGACGAAGACGTATCGCATTTCCTCATCGGACAGCTTCTCTCGCGTCATCGCAGCGCGGCTCGCTTGAATAGTTCGAACAGTCCTAGGGGGAGGGATAGTTCGAGTACCACTACTCATAAGAGTAAGAGAAAAATATGAAAGACGTGAAAATATGAGGAAATGAAAATGAACATGAAAAAAAATCCTCCCTGCTATTGCCGAATGATGGAAGAAAGAAAGAAAAATGGAGAATGGGATTCTATATGCATATTTCGCGTGCCAGCCATCTCATCACATTAAATCTCATCTCATCTCGCAGCATACAGCAATACAGCAATACAGTACAACACAAGGCAATTCAACCAAAACAAAATAAAACATCCACTCACCCTTCCCACCCATCCACCCACACAGCCCTCAAACCCAGCCAGCACTCAAGACTTTTTCTTTCTTTCTTTCTTATCCTAGACTAGACTAGACTCCTATTATATCATATTAGACTAGATTCTATTCTCAGAAGGAAAAAGAAAAACTCGAAATAAACAAAAAATCGAAAGAGAACATCAAAAAAGAACAAGAGCCGAGGAGCAAAGAGCAAAAAGGACAAGGGGAGAGGAAGAGAAAGAGGGAAAGAGGGAAAGAAAGAAAGAAAAAGAGGAAGAAGAAACACTCAAGAACTAGGCGTCATGTGGTGGTGTGGTGTATGCTTTACAGATGGGATGGGATGGGATGGGATAAGATTCAGGCATATTTGGGAGTTGTATCATGTCATATCATGTCATGCCATGTTGTTCTTTCATGCTATTGTGATGTATATATTTGTTTGTAGGAAATATCATTTTGGTTGGGGAAGATGTTCATTGTTTGACATGAAGTGGATGGTGGATGGATAGATGGATTATAGGATACAATTTTTCTACAACTGGGCAATACGTTGATGCAAGAAGCACATTCACAATTACTAAGTGAGGCCACACATCATCACACACACACACACACACTCTCTCTCTCTCTCTCTCTCTCTCTCTCTCTCTCTCTCAGAAATGAAATAAATTCTAGTTTTAATTATGTGCTCAATTTGGAATTTTTAATACTAGTAACTACCCATGAAAACTTATGACCACATTTGTATGATGCTGCTGACCTAAAAGGAAGTTGAGGTTATGTTGCCAGTCCAAATCCTGGCTCGAGTCGGAAAAGGTCTCGGGGAATCGAATCTAGAAACACAATGGTAAATTCAGGCAAAGAAGGGAATATCAGCAGCCAAAAGACACAATAAACTTTTTCCTGCCGTGTAGAAGCCTCAACCAAGGAAGGACCTTTCTACTCGGCGGTGTCCAGTTCATCATGCGCTGGTGGAGGAGAATCCATGGTAACTGATAGGTATCAGATAAGTTAGAGATTGGGTCGTAATGGCAGTTTGAATGATGTGGATTCACCTTTCCTGTCATCTCCATTGGCTCCGGGTTCACGGGCATCATCACGTTCTTCCTTAACTCCGCGATCCCTATACACGGCGGGTAAGCTTATGTCCAACTCAAATTTCTTCAAGAGTGCTTACCTATCGTCTGGGCTACGTGAGCGATCGGCTCGGTCGCGATCTCTTCTGTCGTAGTCCCGGTCCCGGCGGTCGCGGTCATCCTTACGGGGAGAATAGTCGCCACGGCAACGACGGGGTGAGGTTGAACGACGACGAGGAGAACGGCGGCTACCTCCACCACGCTCTCTGCCGCTATCTCTACCTCCGTCACGACGGGCTGCACGTTCTTCACCAGTATCGAATCGCCAAGAAGCCGAAGGAGGTGTGCGGGCCCACTAATTTATGAATTAGAAATCGCCAGATGTGGTGATGTCATGGAGACTTACTTCAATCTTCAACAAGTCATCACGGCCAATACGCTTGTTGTGCATTTCATGGTAGGCATCATCGGCATCACGACGGGACTCATACTCAACGAAGGCAAACCTACTTCAGGTGTCAACGATATTAGAGTGGTTACCAATAAGATGTTGGGCATACTTACAGACGAGATGCTGCAGTTCGAGGAGCTGGGATATCACAGCGGACCAAACGGCCATAGCTACGAAGACATCGTTAGACTCAATGTACCATCGAATGGGGAGTATATTGGATAGATATATGGAAGAAAGTAAGAGATGTATAAGATATGTATAGTAAATAGTAATCGATCCGCCGCAATTCGAACTTTTCTCGCGAGACAAATGTGGGAATATAACTGTTCATATCGTTGTGCGACCGCTCGATCGAACGTGGAGGATTTGGGAAGAGGGGACAATGTATGCGACAAAAGTGACAGCGAAGTCTCGACGGAGTAAGGGACGAGGATGGACGATGATGGGGAAATGGATTATCGCGATCAAGGACAATCATCGAGATATCGATTTTTAGCTGACATACCGTTCGAATTCGTAGGCAAGATCGCGAGCACGGATTCCAGCTCCGAAGCCCTGAGTAGAAGATGGTAGTTAGTATACATTTTGCAGCTTCAATACAGATATACATGTTGGAGTGTGGAGGTTGTGGAGGTGGAGCGCATACGGTGACATAGAGTGTTGTACCACCACGAGACATTTTGTTAATTGAGAAAGATGATGATGATGATGACGACGAGAAAGACCAATCAAATAGGATTTTCTTTACTACTCGAGAGTTGGCCGATATCAATTATGATATCTGGTATGGGTTCCAGTAGGTGAGAATACCAGTCCTGATATTGTATGTGAGATGGCAAGGTCGAGGAAGAGGATAAATAATTATTAAGTAGATTCGGGTGGTAGGGTGGTAGGTGGTAAGGAAATAGAACAGAAGAAGCAAGCTCAGAGCAACCGAAAACGACAAGACAAGACAGGACAAGATTCATGAGTAAACCCGGGAAGGTCAATTAAAGTTTTTTGGTAATCAGGCATTCACCTGCCAAAAGGCGATGGGTGCCTTATTGTAGAGGCACTCGAGAGGCCAAGGCCAAGGTTCGAGTGTGGTTGTCACATGATCATCAAGACATCAGAGATCGGGTACGTTGCTTTTGCATACAATTGCAAGAAGATGACCTTGAGCTAGGGGATTTACTCTGGCATATAACTAACAATTCCGATCCCAAGAACTTGGCTAAGCAACAAGGAAGTGGCAGGCAAACCCAGGTTTTGTGCATGAAAGCATTGGAAGAGGGGTAGTTGCTCTGTGTTGCTGTGCCAAACATCACTGTCCATGAAGTCTACGTCTAAAAGAAGTCCAACGGTGAATTTTCCAGGGCCTCATGAAGATCGAGTGTGCCAATCACTCGAGGGCGCGCTGTAGACTCAAATTGATCAAGTGTCATGGAACTAAAGAGTCCATCCTTTGGAAAATACTAGCAATCGAATGTAGCACGCATGGCAGTGAAAATAGTCATGAAGTGTTAAAGCTTTTTGTATGATACTCTTGATTGGCAGATCAGTACTGCTAACTGCCAATTTGACATCTGCTAGCGATGCAACATCACCCTAGATGATTTGAGTATTGACGCCTTGAAGTCAGAGCTGGCTGAGAAAAGTTCTCGTGTTCTGGTTTGAGTTTCCGCTGCGAGAGAGATAAATCAGGTTTTGAGTACCTTATTGTACAGCCTATCTTCTGAACGAGTAGGACCGCACTGTCATCTAATGTGATGGCTTGTAAGAGCCTCGATACAAGATCATCATCAAGCTCCTGGAACAGCGGCTTCTAAGTTAATCCCATATAACGACTGTCACTTTTGCTAGATATTACAGAGCTCTGGTCCCATGCAATGAGGAGCATATCTTTGGTTCCAAGGATCTTTGTGTGTCGCCAAGCAGTGTCAAATCTGCCACTCTTACCCCTTTCGATGCACCTCTAGCAATGAAAAATTATTCCATATTGGAAATAGTTATTTGTTTGTTTTAAGTACTACTGTTTTGCTAATATAGTTTTCTAAGTATAGACTTTAGTTCTTAATATTATTTCTCTAATAGAAACAATAAAAGTATTTAATTCTAAGAACTTATTCTCGAACAATTACACCTTCAAAAACCAGTTTGACACACACTTCTTTCAAATCTTTAAATTGATTTTAAAAGTTTGAAAAGTTTGAAAAGATAAAAAGTTTGTCGGGATAGTGTCACGGCGCTAACTACATGTTCTGTAGTTACCTTCGTGCCCTACTTCCTATAAGTAGAGCCTCACTCTTCCATAGCTCTTCTACCCTTATGATATAATATAAGTCTTTACCCGTACCTTGACAGATAGAGATCATGCGACTACGCTAGCGCAAGCGCTAGCGTCTTTCGATACTACAGTTATACGTTTCGTAGTTCTAGCTTTTAGAATCTTAAGCAATGTTACAATAGTGTAAATCATAGTACTATATTGACTTCACCATCCCCTTGGTGATACCGACAACCTTACATTACAAATTAATCCGACTAAAGCAAATGTTTTGTACTAAGAGAGGCTTGTTATATCCCTTAAACCTAATTTTGAATCATCCATCTCCTACAACATTGAACCTGCCATGGGAACTAGTGTTTTTCTCGATCTTCTGGGACACGAATAGATCAATCAACAAGTCAATCAAACGGAAAACTGACCATCGGGTTTGCAAATGATATGAACAGTACCCCGACAGTGCTCGATAAAGTTGGCTTTTCCATTCACATCATCCACCGAATTAAGGGGAAATTCGAACCTCCACTTGTAATCACTGTCAAGAACATTGCTGTCATGTAAATTCTTAGATTAATAGCTGGACGTTCAACAGGAGGTTAAAACTTTAGAGGTTGTCTTGGATAATATCAAATTATAATGATGTAATCCGGTGCGTATGGTAGGCGAATATTGATACTTTTATTGGCCTGTTCGATCCCTCTCTTCCGCATCTTGGATTTAATGGACTTAGGACTTATGATTTAGATCCGTACTGAGACCATGTAAATAATGAATCAATCTTATTACTATTGCTACAGTGCGATATCTACCTATATTTTGTTTTGAAGCGAAAGCAAGGCTAGCAGAAGCAGAGTATAATCATGTCAACACAGTCAAGCACTTATATCTTCAAAGATTCATCAACAGTCACAAGGTCACCAACGATGGCTACTAGCAGCGACGAGGAGAATAATAAACGCACAGATGCAGTTTCCCCAGACTCTTCCCCGGATGCGAAGGCCCCACTTCACGAATCCACTCCGCAGTCTCCACCTACGCCGCCGAACGGTGGACTAGGCGCTTGGCTGTGCGTACTTGGTGCATTTTTTATATTCACGAATACTTGGTATTTATATGCAATTCTTTAATCTTGAATCCATTACAATATATGTCTATGTAGACTTATCAAGAAAGGGGGAATCACTACAAGCTTTGGAGCCTTTCAATCTTATTATATCATGACCTTGCCTGAGTCTGCATCATCGATATCATGGATTGGCAGTGTACAATCGTTTCTGGTGGTGTTTGTTGAAATTATATCCGGGCCACTATTTGATCGAGGTTATATTCGTATCTTGATGGCCACTAGGTGCTTCATGATTGTATTTGGAACAATGAAGCTTGGCCTCTCTACGAAGTACTATCAAATAATACTTTCCCAGGGAATTGTCATTGGCCTAGGAGCCGGCCTAGTTTATATTCCTGCACTCGCCATCATCTCAACTCAATTCACCACGAAACGACCGTTTGCGATCGGATGTGCCTCCTCGGGATCAAGCATAGGTAAGCTAACGCTCATTTGGCAATGGCACGACTGATACTAAGTGGAACTGCCTAGGTGGAATAATCTTTCCAATTATGTTTCGGAGACTAGAACCAAAGGTTGGATTTGGTCGGGTTGTCCGCACCATCGGCTTCATCAGTCTCGGTACACTTGCTATATCCCTCGCCATACTAAGCCGGTACAAAAGGGCAAAGTCTGCGTCTAAAAAAGCTCTTTTCGATTTTAAAGCTTTCGCCGAACTTCCATTCCTAGGCTTCGCCATTTCTCTTCTTCTTATCTTCGTAGTACTTTACATTCTCCTCTTCTATATTCCTTCCTACGCCATTTATAGTCTCAAATTAACGAAAATCTCTCATTCTACCTCTTGGCTAGCTATTACTAACGCCGACTCATTCTTTAATCGAACGATTTCATTCCTTATCGCCAACCGCATCGGTTTCATTTAGATCTTTATATTTTAGACCGTCGTCGCTGTCATCGTAATGTTCTCTTGACTAGGCATACACAATGAAGCGGACTTTATAGTATTTTGTATTATCTAGGGATTCATATCTAACGTTCTCGTGATAGTACCCGCTGTAGCGGTAACACGCCCAACATTACCGCCATCTATGAGTATCATAAGAACTCGATTAGATATGAGTTAGATTATAGCGGCAATTAGGATTCATCGGGCCTCCTATTACTGGAGCTTTGGTGAATCTGAATACGGACTATTTTATTAAGACCATTGTCTTTACTGGGGTGGTCATGACTGCTGGAGTAGTATGTCTCATGCCTTCCTTTCTCGCTGTCGTCAAATACAAACCAGTCGAGAATTAATAATACAATTGGGAGATATTAGGAAATTGTTTGAATGCCCCTAACGGAAACACTAAAATCATCTATTTAGCTAAGAGAGTTTAAAATTGTATATTGCCTATCGTTAGTCCGTAGGTTATTATAGAATTTATAGATCTACTACTGACCAGTCAGTATATTTGTGTGCGAAAAAATGATTAGAATGACTCATACATCTTCACATGATTTTGTCACTTCTAGATTCCAGAATAACCAAGAAACCATCTCAAACAAGTGAAGAATCAGCAACATAAAAGCTCAATACTGTATCCTAATGTAACCATAAGTTTCTTCTTCTACTCACTGCGGACGAGCGACCCGATGCCAAAGCCTTTGTGCTGCCTATATAGATCCCGGTGCACAATCAACTATTATCTATACCACCTTACTGGGTATCATTCATTTTCTTCGATGAAACCCAGCGTCGATCAATCAAAGGGTCAAATAGAAATGGAGAATGCCAGGGCGTTGATATGATGGAAAGCTACTGTGATACCCATAAACGGTGGTCGTGGACATGAAGCATATTTCAAAACAAGAGAGAGAGCTGCTTCCTTGATCTCCACGAAATTTCTTTGAGATGGTAGGTTGAAAATAAAACGATCCTCGGTAGAGCAGTAATTCCTATCGACCTACAATAATCTTGCGGGGCCATGGCCAGTATACAACAGATGGTCCTGGATACTAAAGATCTCATCGTATTGGACGATTCTTACTGGCTGGTGGCCTGTCAATGCATTATCCAGTCCAGAAGAAAGAAAAGACATCTTGTAAAAATAAAAATCTTTGACAAGGGGTTTCTTTCAAGTAGAACCAAAGATCACATATGCACATTCTATGAGCCTCAGCGTTGGGACTTGGAACTTCGATGAGGGCTCAGTTTGTAGTTCTCGTTGCAACTATTTCCTCTCTGGAGCATTGTTTGGCTCTTCTCATTAATATAAATTGGCAGCAATTCTTATATGTATATAATCTCCATGTACCTCGATAGATCTAGATGAAACACATTTTCGAGCCTTTCGAAGGTTGACGTCTTACATTCGGGTTGATTTGTTGAATTTCTGTTCCTTTCCTTTACTGAAAATGACTCTACTATACGATTTAAATTCCCTCGCTGCCAGTTCCGAACGGTAAGAGTGTTTACTAGTCGCAGAGTTGCATGCAACATTCAACTCCAGAAAATGGCTCACATGGACAGCATTGTGAATGTTAGGATTCAGCACTCCCTTAATGACTAGAAAAGGAATCACCAAATAATACCAAGCATAGAAATACCCTATGAAGTAGTTGGGTCTATTGTATTGCTGTCAAATCACTCGTGTCAGGCAGTTACAAGCACAGAATCTATTTAAAAAAAATTCTGATAAATATAACAGATAATTATAACCCAACGTTTGATAGTTTAAAACAAACACTTTGTCATGTATTGACTATCATACTGTGAAAGCTTTTTGTAAAGTGAACTTTTTAATTCTTAAGATGAATTTATTTGAGGCCAAGCATTGGGGCCAAGGAAATGTAAGATTCGCTTTTCAGTAAGTATGTGAAACCGACCACAAGAATGGAGGGCAGTATATGATACATGGATATCTCTTTGGTCACTTAACAGACTCGTAGTTTATACCATTCAGCTGAAAGGTGGGAGCCAGAATGGGTATCCGCCGTTCTTGATACGGAAAATGCTAAGCAAGAAGCTGTACATAACGAAGATGATTCCACCCCATACGAGGACTGCAACTTGCTGAATCTTAGGGTCTGAAATACGTGGAACTTTGAGAGCCAAAGAGATTGTTGCAAAGGACAAAAGCCCATCTGAGAGATATGGTTAGTATTGTCGGAAGTAAATATGAATAGGTATAAAAGAGAGTTTCTTACACATAGCAGCAATGATTTGTGTTTCCAGTCCATATTGGTTTGAGAATCCACCTGCAAAGTAGCTGACACCTCCACGTCCGTCACCAGCAACGTATGGAACTTTTCTAATGTGGTTAAACATATGACCACTGGTGAATAGAAGGATGGCAATCAAGCTGATTGCAGCCCAAACATTTCGGTTTTGAACAACGGGCAAGACATATGGCCATGCAACACTGATAAAGGTAATCGTTCCAAGTACAGTAGTGGTAACTGCGATAATACGAAGCCAGTTGATGGGTCGTTGAACTGGGGGATGTGGTCGATCGGTGAGATGTCTAGTAATCCAAGAATGGACTTGCTCAGCAGTTTGAGGGCCGTTTGTAAAGTCATATCTCACTGGGCCGTGTAATGGAGAGGCATGAGGGCCAATGGTAGGTAAAAACAGTAGAAGGACGGGAGCAGTTTGTAGATTAAGCTATTCAGTAATTAGCATCAATTGATTGTAGTTTCGCAGCGCCAAACATACAGATTGGAAAGTGCCTTTGCCATCCATGAAATCAAGTGTTCCATAGAGTAGGCGGGATTCTCCTTGCTTATCTCCTTTGATCCAGCTCTTTGACAATAGATCCCATTCTGGTTGAAATTCACGACATAATTGGCATCCAAATCTAGTTTCTAAAGCTGTCAACAACACGGCGACAGAGTAATCTCTTGGTGCAGTGGTCAATTTGCCGTAGATACTATCATCGAGCTTCAATGGGGTAGATGAGAGAGACTTGGTATGGTATCGTTCAAAGTTATCGACTGCGGGCTTTTTGGCAGCTAGAGCAGCTAAAGGTAGCAAGGAGGCTACCAATGTCTTGAGGAAATGCATCTTAAATAAAATGCAAGGCCAAGATGCCTCTGAAGATTGGAATTGGTGATGTCGATAGCAGAGAATAATCGAACGATTGTGACCAGTGATGCTTTATCAAATAAACTGAAGCATTGAGGAATCAAGATATCATCACCAAACACTTACGAAGCTCGAAGCGTGTCCTTAATTCGATTCGGTAAGTTCCACCTCGCGGGGCCATACAAATCTTATCACAAGTAGGGTGTGGCACTAAATTTATCTATGCCTGAGGCCACAGATTTTGGGGCAAATCACGTCGACCCGGCAACTCATCTAACGCTTAGGGAGACTTTGTTGACTTTCGAACGCGATTGAACGTTTTGACCATTTAACAGTAACAGGTATTTTCAAACACATTTTATTTTCACAAGTATAAATTTAAAATGGATCAAGTATTATCATATAATGATGATGAACATATCGAAAGTGTATGTATATGATCTCTTGTTATTGTCAACTTGGAGATGGAGTTTTGTGGCTGATACATATTTATAGCGATTGATGAAATCACAATGTCTCGAGTTGGCCTATCAGGAAGCACTACAAAATACCGAATTAATCGTCAAAGATGAAGCAAGTAGGCGATTGAGGTTACAGATTCTCTTGTTGGAAAATGAGGCGGATGAATTACACCTTCAATTGGCGACCGGGGACGAGCGAATTGATGGGTTAGAAGAAGAGAATGAAGATTTAAGAGCACGACTTGACCAGGCCCAAGAAGATATTAAGAAGGTGGAAACCGATTTAAGACTTCAAACACGGGAACTAAATAACATCAAGGTACTGACAATCCCCTGGGTATATCTGAATGTCATGCTAATTCATGGCTGTATAGGCGGAGCTGAAATCTATGAGCGGAGTAACGATGGACTCAACAAAGGTTCTTACCGAAAAACTGGCACTCAGCCGCGAGTTAGCTACACTCAAACCAGAATTGGAGCATTTACGCTCGCAAGTGGCACATCAACAATCGATCCTAGCAGAGAAGTTAGCACTTCAGCGGCAAGTCAGCACTTTAGAAGTCGAATTAGAGACAGAGCGTCGTGCCTTGAGCCGTGCCACCGAGAAGAATAACGACCATTCCAAGGAAACAGAACTTCAACAAAAAATTGAGGCTTTGCAGAAAGATCTTTCCGAGGAGAAGCGAGAAAGGGAAAGGGCTAAGAAAGAAATGTCGAAAGAAGCATCTACTGCCCAAAAAGAATTTGCACAAGAGAAACGTGAAATTGAGAAGAGCCATAAACTTTCAGAGAAGGAGACGGAGGCTCTCCGAAAGGAACTGGCGCTTCTAAAGCGTGACAGTGAAAATGCACGACAGGCTGGGGAAAAGGAGATAGAGACTCTTCGAAATGAAATCGAACTTTTGAAGAGCAGCAATGAGAAGGGACAGAAATCCGGGGATAAGGAAATTGAGGTTCTTCGAAAGGAGTTTGCGTCTACTAAGCGAGACATCGAAAAAGCACATAAAAATACCCAAAAGGAATTGGCCGCTTCTCAAGCTCAGGTGGAAACTTTGGAAGGTGAAATCGAACAGCTTCGCGACAGCGAGAAAGGACAGGAAGATGGAGAGAAAGAAATCGAGGTTCTCAGGAAAGAATTCGCCCATACGAAACGAGACATTGAAAAGGCTCACAAGGAAACACAGAAGGAGTTGGCTGCTTCTCAGGTTTTGATTGGATCCCTAGAGAGCAAAGTTGAGCAGCTCCGCACAAAAATGCGAGCCGCAAGAGAACAATTGAAAGAATGCCAGGCTGAACTGAATGAGGCGCGCAGTGCAGCATTGAAACTCCCCGTTATCACGAGTCGAGAGAGTGTTCCAGTGAAAGATTCTCGCAAGAGATCCGCCAGGGAGATGAGCATGGATATTACTATTGGAACGCCAGATGGAATCGCAGGGCGCGGAAAACGACCTGGTGCGAATAGAGGTAGAGTTGATCAAACAATTTTGGGAGAAAAGTCAGCATTTTCCATCACACCCTATCTGAACAAGACAATCAACATGGCTCCAGATACACCAGAAGATGGACAATCACCTGAGGATAAGGCTGACAAGGTAACGGAGCGAGAGAAATCCACCGAGGAGGAACAGATTCTCGAAGAAGAGGAGGAAACACCCGAATCGCCTGCACAGCAAGTCAAGCCCAAGCTTAAGGCCAAAAAGAAGCTGGCCGATAATTCTGGTGACGAGAAAAACGTATTGGCCGAAGCGAAGACTGGCAGCAAGAACAAAAAATCTGTGACTCAGAAACTAAAAGAATCACGTACGCTGAAAAAGGTTACAGAAGAAGAGGCAAGAGACGAAGATGAGAAACCTAAGAAACCTACAGCCCGAAAAATCAAAGCACGACCCGTACTAGAGAAGGTTGCGGAAGAAGATGATGCGGACGAAAATGAACAGCCAGAAGAACCAGAAGATTCCGAAGAACAAGAGATTAAAAAGCCCGTCAAAGCTAAGATTAAGGCTGTTGAGGAGCCTGAGCTAAAGAAGAAGAAACGTAAAGTTCTTGGGGGAGGCAGCAAGACACTATTTGATGATGAGGATGGTGAAGCTCCTAAGAAACCAGCAAAGATTGCACTTGGACCAGCGAGGTTGCTGGGTAAAGGTGGTCTTGCTGGACCAAGGGGGGGGATGAAGGGCGGTCTTGCGGCTGCTGGTGGATTTGGTGCATTCTCGCCTTTGAAGAAGGATCGTAGGGGTGCTGGAGCAAGTTTTTTAGCATAAGCTATATGGAAATAATGAAATGATTGGGCGTTCAGGATAGGGAGAATACAGGCTCACGAGGCGTTGGGATTTTTGTATATGTAGTAATGAACAACTACATTATTTGTGTTCAAGAAATGAAATGATCTTCTACTTGTAAATGTGACAATATCTGTGTTTTTGATTCTATGACCAAGTAATACCGTATATTTCAATCTACTCATAAAATTAAAAAATCTCTTTGGGCTCTCTTATATAAACACTAAGGAAAGTTTTGTACAAGGCCACAAATGCAAAAATTTGAGGTCCTACGATAAAATTCTTCAATCTCATTATACACAAATCATACACACCCGAAATCATCCAACCTTCCCACTCACCAAACCAGCCACGAATTTTCTGCACCACGTAACCCTGTGCTATGCTACCACCTCGACTAACCCACACAATCTCGACCTCTGGACTGGGAATCCTCCCGCGGTTTCACTCATGTATTCCGGGGCTGTGGAATCGTAAAGCGGGGTTGACGATCGCGCGGGGTAGATTGACGAAGGATTGGAATGGCGTTGCGAATGGGAGTGAGAATGGGCTACGCACATATACTTGCATACGCAATGCGTCGTCCTCGTCCTCGTCGACCAGATGGAAAAGTCGCCAGGGAAAGGATTCGTTTGCGCGTGAGGCGAAGGTTAGGGGGTTGAGGAGTAGAGCGGCGTTTAAATTGTTGGAGATATGTGTTTATTTTTTTTTATGTTTGTGTGTGTGTGTGTGTGTGGATGTTTGGGGGAGGGGAGGGGAGGGGAGAAGGGGAAGGGG
>PHWZ01000569.1:0-20957 GCA_004379285.1 Botryotinia calthae
TATGCCTGTCTATGGTTCGTCTAATCTAGCCTGTTTAGGTAACCGTATTACTAATCACGACACGTGATTAGTACCGGTAACTTCTATTCCTTTTAACAAGAATTGTAATTAGTTATAACCTTATTGAATTCCTACTTGAAATCTAATTTAAACTACTTCGAGAGATCTTTAGACACTTCCACATGACCCTAGAGGTAGCTCCTGTAATATGTAGCCACTCAGTTGTCTATGATATACGCGAAGGCTTTTCTTGTATAATCTCTACCACCTTCTACTCTTTTACAATACTACCTTTGATTTGCAATATATGATAATACTTTGGTGCACCAGTGGGTGCACGGACTCACGGGACAGTCTGTATAGCTTCAAAAAACCCAAAATGAGATAATATTACAACTAAATAACTAATAACTATTACAATTTTGATTGTACACGGCTTCCATTCGTATCAATCATAGTTCTATATCTACTAGACAGTTCTATATATCTTTTTTGAATTTCTTTCTACATAATCTTGCTTCATTTGTTTTATATAACCTCTTTTAACTTATTCAATATTTTCTATTGTCTTTTTTAAACTCTTTATTTTAATATATTCTAAATACCCTCTATTGGATTCAGATCGGATAAATTAAAAAGATGAAATAGATTTTCGATGTTGTGTATGTCCCTAAGCTTTTATACAAACTTATATTTCCTGAAATTATAGAAACTATTACTATCCTTTATTAAAAGCTATTTATACATAGAATCTTTTGTTTGTAGCTTTTCAATCACTTTTATATAGATTGAGAGTAGTCGTTCCATATAGTATTTCTGGGTTATCGTATTGCCCTAAGACTTGATATCCTTGAGATGCAGCTTTTTAGCCTCCCATATATGAATACACTTTTTATATTCTTCAAGGCTTTCGTTTTTGAGACACCTCCTAGGCTTGCGTTCAGGTTTAGGTTTATCCGTATATTCCTCCTCGTTGTAATAGAATTCAAGATTTTCGGCTTTTTCCTTAAAAAAAACCCATACTCCACAATGAATTTTATTATCCTCTAATGAAAGGTATTCCACTATATTCTTTAACTTATATTGAATCCTAACCTCTTTTAGGATTTCTCCTTTCCTTATAGAAGTAAGATCTATATACATTTCATTTATATATATAATATATTTCTAAAATCCTTTTACAATATCGTATTTATATATTCTATCGAAAATGATATGTTTTCCACAGTTTTGATTAGTAAAAAGTTTTTCTGAATAGGCAGCCTTGTAGCACTAACCTTGATTCATAAATCTCTTCAAATTTTTCTATAAAGAGCATCGTTTAACCCCTAATTTGAAGTTTTCAATCATCACTTCATAAGGTTCGGTTCGTAGCTTATTTCGGGAAAGCGAAACAAACATCTTGCAAATAGCCTCATCGATTGATATAGATCCCTTTGAATTCTTTGAAAGCTTGCGAGTCTGCCTATAGACTTGTCTTTTTAATATATCTCTTTTTTGAAGCCATCGATGAGTTGTAGAGTTTGGTATATCTAACCGGGTGGAAATGGAATGTAGACTTTCTTTTGTACAGTATCAATCGAATTCGTTGAAAAAGTGCGATTTTTTTAGTGAATTATATTCTCCATATAATTTTCTATTAGTAGAAGTAGTCTTATATTTAATTGATTATGTGTTGGATAACATTTTGAAATTGAATTGATTGTGTATATTTTGAATTGTTTATTTTGAGGCTATTTTCAAAAAACGTGTGTCCTGTGAGTCTGTGCACCCACTGGTGGTGAGTTGACATACTGTAGATATCTCCCTATTTACTAGGTAGCTCGTTAGAACCACGACAGCGAAAGATATGAAAGCATTTTGGCTTTTGAAGAGAAAGCTCCGTGGAATGAAATCGCTAAAGAGCGAACTGTCAATTTTTCTTGTTGCAAATATAATTTACATGGTGAAGTGTGGTTTTGGAAAATCTAAGAATTAGAGTAGTCAGCAAGCCTTTCAGTCTTACACTAACCATATCTAGCGCAGGAAACTCGGCCTTGGAAGTTCAACAATTGATGTGTTAATAAGTTCATACACCTCACCATAATAACACTTTGATTTTTGATATCAGCGAATAGTGAAGTTATCAATAAGCATCATGGTGGGCATTCAAGCACGACGTCGAAATGACGGAGAGTCTATCCCAAATATTGACGATGCATCTCATCCCTTGAAACTTTTCACCTACGAGCCACTGGACCCAGATTCCGATAGCGAATCTTTCCGGCTAATAACGATAGAACCATCTCTGAGCGAGAATGATGCATTGGCATGCAAATTGGTCAGTACCAAATTTGCCGAAAGGCCCAGGTTCAGAGCATTATCATAAATGTGGGGAGACGATGCTGCAAACAAAACAATTATGCTCAATGGGGCTGAATTTCACGTTCGGCACAATCTTTGGGATGCTCTTCATTGTTTTCGCAGAGAAGGAATCCAGTCGCAGTTCTGGGTCGATGCGATTTGTATCAATCAAAACGATATCTCTGAACGTAATAAGCAATTGATGATAATAAAACGGATATATTTTCGAGCGGAAACCGTGGTTGTGTAGCTAGGAATGAAGTACGAGAGATACGATCAAGTGGCTAGAACTCAGAATGATCGTGCTGTTTTTGAAAACATACACGTAGAAGGTTCGCAGGTATCAGATATCGCCTCAGAGACTACGGTCAAGTTGGAAGAAACGCTCGAATTACTGGTTACAGGATCAAAAGACGAGGTTATCTTGAATGCAGACAATGGGGAACGAGAGATAGTTAAAGAGCTATGCACCGATGGATACTGGAACGGATTATGGATAATTCGAGAAATCGGGCGAGTACAGCAGACAGAAGTTCGTTTTGGTAAGATTGTTATGTCTTGGAAGGCATTCATCGAGATGGTAACTTGCATGAGAATAGTCACGAAGATCCTTTGAGGTTAAATTCACTGCATCAAGAAAAGTATTCTGGTATCCACACTTTTCGCAAGCTCTTGAGTGATCATTAAGAAGCGTGAGCCAAAAGATAAGATCTACGGCTTAGCTGGTTTAGCAGCTGATACCATCGGATTTCCCATGAACTACAACAAATCTCTGATCGAAGTATAGGCGCATACAATGGAGTCTCTGAATCTTGGTGAAGATCTTCCAAGTGACGATATTATTTCTGTTGGATGACTCGTTAAGAGTCTGTTGACAAGAGCCAACTCGGGGCCTCTTGAACAAGCCCTGCAATTGAACTACTTTCAATCTCTTCTGACCATCTACATAGAAGATGCCAAAAACATTCATCCCAAAGTCTTCAGACTCAAAGGCTATGTCGTTGGATGCATAGTAGCTATCGGCCATTCGCCTACGGAAATAGTTTCAAATATGCAAAAGGCCGATCAATAGGATTCTGAAATTTGGCAGAATTTCTCCAAAGACCTCGGTGAAACTCACCGTGAGAACGATACACTGATGCACCATATTTTAGAAGCAAAAAGTGCCGAGCCAGAATCAGTTGCTTCCAGTCACATGAGTAGTGTGTCCTGGAGAAAGCAGGGTTACGAGCGCCCAGCCCCAGGTGAGTCGTATGAGTGCGAGATCAGAAAGCTGCAATACAAATACTCAGTCACATCACAAGAAATAGATGAGCCATCTCACGAAGAGGCTTCAACAACGGCTCCTGGCTCAAATCTATTTCTGGTAAAAAGCTACTACCGCAAAGAAACGCCTTGGAAAACGAGAATTGCGACAAGCCTGGCCCGACCAGGAGACTTGGTTTGTTGGATCGGCGGAGTCTCGAGAGTTCTCCTACTGCGTGGAATTAAATTTATAAACCATGGAGAGTATAAAGTTTGGCAGGAACTTGGTACAGCGTTATTCACACGAGATTTTGATCTGAATGACAGAACACACCATGCAGCAGATTTGGCGTTGTCTGACAAGGAGAAAATGGAGTTGAAGATGGATGCGGCGACAATTTATCTTCTCTTGTCGTAGATGATAGTAAACGGTTAGCATTGTTAATGGAAGTATACTAATGAAGAAGATATCCTGTTAGGTTGTGCTGATCAGGCTGAGTTTCGAGAATCAAAAAAGTGAAGATGTAGAGACTCCTGTAATCCAAACATCATGTCCCTTCAAAAAGAATATGATAGTGCCAATGGAATCTCAACTTCGGAGAATCAAGAGTATGAGCACTTCGAGAGTGAAAGCACATAAAGAAGCGCACAAGTGAGTGTTATGTGATTGTTGACACAAACAATCATAAAGAAGGCCATACCACAGTGCCTAGGTAATTACCCACACGTGAGGTTATAAACCTCATCCCACAAAAGAAACAATCCAGAATCTCTGCCAACAACAAACGAAACAAACAAGCCCCAGCCAATTAAATTTCCCCGCCCACGACTACATCAGATATATCAGATTCACTGTCACTTTTAGGTCCGAGGTCAACAATAAAAGATTGAAAGGTTCACTTCTGGGGTGAAAAAGAAAAGAAGATAGAATAAGATAAAAGAGAGCAAAAGATTTCAGTTTTCAAAATTGGAATCGCAGTTGATCTTTCTTCTCTTCTCTTCTCGTCTTCTCATCTCTCGTCTGAAAATTTCTATCCTTTTACTTTCAATACAACTTCAATAACTTCAACAACTGAAGCCGCAACAGCTTTAACGTGTCGCATCGCATACAAACGTGTGTGCGTAAAGGATTCATCCAAGATGTGTAGGTTATTATGGGATCTTTTCTATTATCTCCCTCTAAATTGAGCTTTGCTCGCGTTGCAATTCACAAATTTGCATCTTCCTCTCTTCCTGTCCATTTATATGTTGCAAACCCCGCTTGCAACTCATACCAATTGAACCTAAGAAAACAAGAATCAAACTAACAATCCAATTGGAATTCAACAGCGCACCCAATGGTTGTCCTTCCCAGCAACAACGGGTACCGTCCCAATAAAGGTGTCAAACGCGAACATGACCCTGATCAGGTTCACGATATCAACTTCAAGATTCCAAATGCCAATGGCGCTCCAGAGAATAACACACACCAACATAAGAAAAAGAAGAGTCACCACCATCAAAATCAACCCGAGCAAAGTGGAGGCGGAAAGAAGAAGAAGAAGTCTAAGCACAAGTCCTCTCAAGCACCGCAACAAGAAGACACATTGATGAGTGGGGGCTTGGGAGATATGAGCGTGGAGTTAGGAGAGCCGATCTTACCACCTCCTCGCGATTCTCAACCTTCAACACCTAAATCACCTAAAGCCATGAAAGTAAAGCATGCGAAAGTCAACGAAGATGGTGACGGTGCTAAAAAGAAGAAGAACAAAGAGAAGAAGAACAAGACCGTACATTTTGAAGAACCCAGCAGTAACTACCACCCACCGCACGTTGATGAGGAGGAAGCAGAATTTGAGGGATTCGAGATGAATGGTGATGATTCAACTCAGCGCGAAACATCTACCTTGCCCGTTCGCTCCCATAGTCCAATCTTACCACCTAAATCTAGTCCAATTCTTCCTCCTACCCGACCAAGAAGATCCTCCAGCCATGGCCCGCCATCTCCAATTCCCCCACAGGCTTCTCCAAGTCGGATGAATCCACTATATGTTCCTGCACCGAACTCGACCCCAATCTTACCTCCAGCTTCACCTTTCAGAAAGAGACGTGGCTCAACTGGTAATACATTTCCTCGACCACCACCAACCTTCGCAACAGAAGATTCTCGTTCGGAGGTCACTCAACCAGAACCAGAACCAGTCAAACCAACATCCACCAAAACAGGCGAACCTAAGCCGAAGGATGACGAGTGGGAGTTTAGCACTGGAAAAATTCGAGCAATGATTAGTGATCCAATGGAGAAGGATGCCCAACGAGAGGAGAGTAAGTCACATTCACCGATTTCCAATTTCCAATTCCATATCTTGATTGTTGCTAACATCTCTCTACCTATATAGACGTTGCATTTTCATCAAACTACATCCAATCACCAATGCGACAAGCTCAAGGTATCAATGTAGGAGGAGTAAATTTTAACATTTGGCACATTAAAAACCGTGAAACTTTCATCTTCAAGAGCAAAAGCACTGGACTGCAGATCTGCTCTGTAGCTCAAGGTAGCATATGGGTATTCCTCGGTCTCGAGAAATTCCGCATATCGAAAGGTGGGATGTGGCGTATCAGAGAAGGAGAGATCTGCTCTGCCAAAAACCAAAATGGTACTGAGTGTGTCTTGCACATCACCTCAATCCCAAATGCTTCTATGCTGGTAAACCAGTGAAGGAGGCTGAGAGGAAATATCTGGAATTTCTTGCGAATTGGAATTACACTTTGATGCCTTCGCACTTGCATTTACAGCACATGGAATGGGATTTATCACTTAAAGAAGGCCTGGGATTATTTTGCGAATGCATGCAGCAGGAAACTCATCATTTTGTTGCACTTGCAGTTTATGAAGGGGAGCATTATCTGTTTAAAGAGCGTTGAAGCTCTGCAATAGGAGATTATATACATACTATGTTTTTCGCAAGTACTCCACAAGAATACTGCATGGCAGAGAAAGCCTTACCGAATCTTCCTTGACTCAGCCCATCTAGAGCATCATCTGCGGACTGAATATTATCGTGAAAAAAGAGCGCTCCCGTGTTGACCCCTGCAACTCAGAATGTCTCACCAAATATGGACCCGTATTCTCGTGGCGTTCACTAGTTTAACTGACAGCTGAAAGATTCCCCACCAAAAATCCCCCAAGCTTCCCAATCAAATCAATTCCCATTCTGCAAAATGATCCTTTCGGGCTTAAACGTTGAAAAGCTGGAGGAACCTTAACTTTATTCAGACGTTAGGCTTGAAATGATACTTATTTTAAGTTTGGTAAAAGATTGGCTGCATAAAGTCGAGCCTCATTGCCCATCAATATCATGAGCTGATTTGATCAATTTTCTCTTGTGTTGTACAATAGGCAGTAGGATAGTAGGGGTTTTGTGCCGTTGAGAATTTATTTGAACGTTTCTTCCCCTCTGAACACAATGCGTGAATTGTAGATCTTAAATGCTAGTTGCCAAATCTTTCATAGTGATTAAGTTTTGGCAGCACAAAATGATTTTTTCGTTGTTTCTGGTAGGCTCGGGTCTTTTGCCAGCAATTTTGGCGAAGGCACTTCCCTGGACACCAGCAGTTCAAACGCCTGCTGCTGATGGCAGAGCACCTGTACAAGGAGGGTGGAGCCCCAGTCCAACAGCAGCTCCGAACAAAGCTCTGAAGGTTTTGGATCTATTAAAACGTCAAACAAGCGCAAATAACACCTGTGGATACTACAATGGCATTCAGTGTGAGTACTTCAACTATCAGATTCGCATGCAAATAGACAGATGTATACTAACAACATGAAGCTGAACCTTACACTTGTTCTGGAGCAGGCTACTGTGCCCATAATACATATTCTGCTATCGGATGCTGTACCGGAGATATCAATCTTTGCGATATATTCACCGCCTGCATCGACTACTCCTCATCCTCGGCGCTTTGTGGTCTAGCAGACGGGTTAACAGGATGCTGCAATAATTCCGATTTCCCTTATTGTGCAACTTTTCTCTGGAATAACCCTCAAAGAAGCATGTTTCGCTGCGTAACGTCTCCGGCATTTTATCTCATGTCCGACTACCCAATCACTGGTACGGCTTCAACGACTGTCGCGTCTTCTGTCACTCTATCTCGAAGTGTCGCCTCAGTAGCGAGCAGCATTCAGAGCGGAGATGATGCTCAGGATGTAAGCAGCGCTTCCCGAATCTCAGCAACCTCAGCAAGTGCGCGTAGTTCAGTAACCTCCGCAGGCTCACGTAGCTCAGCATCTTCATCGTCATCAGCAACTTCATTCGCAAGTACAGCAACTAAAAAGAAATCTGGAGTTCCACTAGGAGCCATTATCGGTGGAGCTATTGGCGGCGTGGTATTAATTGCGCTGTTAATTTTTACCATCGCTTTCTTTGTCAAAAGAAAGAAATCAAACCCACCACCAACTCAGCCTCCACCTCAAGTTTCAACAATCCTCCCTAATAACCCATATCAAGAACCACCGCCAAACTCACCCCCGCCATTCTACGATAATCGTGCCAGTATCGCAAAACCGCCTTATCCTGTAGAAAATACAACCGAATTGGCAAATACTGTGTATATTCCTCCTGCTATACCCGAGTACTATCAGCCACCGGAAAATGATGTCCCTGTTTCACCCAACACCACCAATACACAAAGATTTTCAAATAGTCAAATATATAGCGATCCAGGCCACCAGTACTCTGAGCTGGATGCAACTGCCCCAAATCCCTTGGGTGGGAACAGAGTGGAGTTAGGCAGTGAGCCAGTGAGACCGAGTCATTGAACAGGACCTAGCCCTACAAGATGATGGCAATGTTCAAATTATGATGATCGTTTCAATCAAGATTCTTCGAGGGAAATTTTTGACCATTTATCAGATCCATGAGATGTTCGTGAGGAGTATTTCTGATGGAGTGTGAGAAGTATCTCTTGCGAGGTGAGAGGGAAACGGTGTATATGATAAGCTTTTCGTATTTGCTCATAGAATTTTGTGGAAGATATCCAGTATAGTATATATAGATTAATGTTCAACTTGAGCCTTTTAGTAATACATATACTTTGGTAGTTCGTGAAAATAGTGTGGTTTATGTCTGAAAACTTGCCTTGGACGGAGCTCTACTCAGTTGTAGTATAGAGTCGGTTCAATCTTTCTTATCGGATGGACGAAAGCAACAACAACAACAACATATGAATTTGAAGTTGTGATAACTGCCAGATGTCGATTCGGCATCTTATTAGAATCTCTGCTATCACGTTGAACAAGCTTCAATCAATGTTGTCTGAGAGTTGGAGTGGGCATTACATAGTGGGCATCACATAACTTTCTGAGTGCACGGACCATCAACTAGAAATGACATGATAGTGAAGCTTCACAAAAACTAGGGAAACTGACATCCTTACATTATACATTGTACACTTTGATATACCGACAACATAGAACAGACTTGATTCCCACCAAGTGAACGAGATCGTGATCTAACATTGATCTAACGCAAAATATCGTCTATCAAAGATAAGTTCTATAGCGAGATCACAGATATGCCCGCCCCACTATCGTGGATCTATGATGCGAGGCTGCATTTTCGGTTGTCCCCCTTCATCAGGTTTGTTTAATATCAGGTATAGTATTCATTTACTCTTGTAGATTAACATATTGGGAGAATACGGATATTCCATACAGCTGTGAGCTACTTTTGGTCGTCACTTCCTTATTGAATTGCTACGTAGTTCTTTCCTTCATCGGCCCGAAATTCTAACAATTGCTTCCTTTTCTGAAAAATCTGGTTCTCGAGATTCAATCCTTAACAAACAATCCTTAAGCGTCAGTTCTATCATTATCAGTTTACCAAGAGCTAGTTCTATCGAGAAGCAGTCCTATCAATTTACTTGCAAATCATCCCACACACACATATCTTACAAAAATGCCTGAAATACTACGAGTTGGAATCATAGGGCTAGGGGAGATTGCACAGGTACCAACACCCAGGAACATCTGCAACAAACACAACTAACTCTCTTGAATACAGGTCTCACACATCACAGTCCTGAATAACCTATCCGACCATTTCACTATCACATACCTCTGCGACCCCTCTGAAGCTGCTCTGGACCATTGTTCCAAAAAAGTTGCTGGGAGCACCCCCAAAACAACCACAGATGCGGCACAGCTTTGCTCGTCTTCCGATGTTGATGTGGTTCTGATAACAAGTGCACACGGTTTCCATGCGTCCCAGGCTATACTTGCCCTACACAATGATAAATACACCCTAGTAGAAAAGCCATTGTGCTTATGTTTCCGAGATATTGAGCAGCTTGAAGAAGCCGAAAGGGGATCGGCAGGCAAGATCTTTGTTGGGTACCAAAGACGCTACGCCCAGGCATTCGTCGATGCCGTAAAGGAAGTGGGTGGCCTCGGCAAGATCCAATATGCCCGTGTCAGAGATATCATCGGACACAACAGCTATTTTGTTGATCAATCGGCTACATTTCCTAGGAAATTCTCAGATTACAAGCAAGCGGATTCCAAAGCTATGTCAGCGGTTCTGGACGAGCAGATTATCCACGCGCTTGGGACAGAGTATGGGATGGACGTAACGCCCGCTATCAAGGAATTTTTTAGATTCTTTTCAATGTAAGACTCCCACACAGCTTCAGTCTGCATCAATCATTTACTGATTTGTCTAGTCTTGCTACCCATGACTTAAGTGCAATGAGAGAAATACTGGGTGGCATGCCTCAAAAAGTGCTGGGGTCATCTCTGAACCTACCATTTTGGACGGTGTTGTTCCAATTCGACGGCTTTGCTGTGACATATGAGTCTGGCGTTCATGGCGTCCCAATATTCGACGCTCATCTAGAAGTATATTCAGAGGACAAGATTGTTCGAGTCAATTACGACAGTGGATATATTAAAGGACTTCCTGTCACGATGACGATCAGGGAAAGAGTTGGTGAATCGGGATACCAGGAAAGAACTGTGAGGAAAACATATGAGGATCCATACACTTTGGAATTCTTAGATTTCCATGACTGTGTTGTCAATGGGAAGACTCCTAAGACAAATGTACAAGACGCGAAGAAAGATTTGGACCTTTTCAAGATGATTATTCAATCCTCAAATTCCCTATGAAAGTATACATAGAACAATAGAACCCGATGTTTTGAAAAAGTCAAAGCGCAACAAGTTTTTTCATCATCTACTTTCTCAAGCTCATGGAGCCACATTTTCCTTGCAAACAGCGCCTTTTATTCTTACCTAATGTTGGGTAAAGTTGCCCGCTAAATACTGCTCAACATCTCATGTTTACTAACAGTGCTTTCGGACGACCTTTCAATGCCGCTATTTGTACGATTCGTATCTCTGGTTCGACTGACCCCAAAAGTGTAATATATTAATTGTCATAACTAGTGCGTGTTACTGTTCGCTAAAGTATTCTAATTCTCCGACACTTTGTTCCCCTTTCAGCGCCTCATCGTTTGTCAACGTTTTTCCCTGAAACACGCCTTCAAACATCCATCTTTTGGGTTGTTCATGATAGGAGCCAGTTTCGCTATCTGAACTACATTTGGTAAGAACAGTTTTATACCTGGGACAGGAATTTCGTTTGTCCGCAATGAGTCTTCTATTTAGACTCTCGAAGGCATCTCATAGCCACAAATGATTTAATAGAAACGACAAGGGTTGCTCACATTTCGTCATAGACTTGATGTTCGCCACAATTGGGCTTCGATATTACAATTTGATATTTGAATACTCCGCAGTACATGTCAGCTCTAAATCATATTGAACGACAAGTCGAAAACCTTATAAGATTGCAACCATGGTACTCTCAGGCAAGCACACAATGCAAACGTGCTTTGGTTGGTCCGGAAAAGCTGCGAAGTTTGTTTGTATTACTCGAGGTCTACGTATAGTACCCTACGTACAAGATAGAGGAACAAGCATATCCGGATATGTCAATGAGTATCCGCACCTTGTCTGCTCTGGTAAATCGTCATCGGAAAATATCCTCCTGACCTATAAACCCCCGCATTAATGTGGAGATTATTGGGATTGGTAGGGTTATCCCATGATCGTCTACCGTGAAACTCTTATTTGGACGCTTGGCAATAATCTTCTCGTTCCATATTCCATACACAATTCATTTTGTGTTTTCGTGCAAATGCGCACGGCTTTATGATCTAGATTGAGCCAAAATAGCGAGTTTGTAGTTAACAGAATAAAGTTTCATTTTCAGACGTGCATCATGGGTAATGGATATCCTCTGCTTGTACATACGAGAAAGTTAGTTGCACAGACTCAACCCAACGCCAACCTTGTCTGAGGACTTTTCTTAAAAGTTCGGAGCAGGAACTTGTTCGTGGAAAATAGAAAGGGAACTTGGGCTTGCTTAGATTATGAAAAGGGTTCTTCTCTCCATATTTTGTGTCATTGCCAATGTTGATATCTCACCCTGGCTCGTCAAATGTAATTTAATTTTGCTGGTGATGTCTTCAGTAAGTCGAGCTTTTTCATTTATTGCAATCTCTTTGCGAGGACTAGTGCCTCTTCAACGGTATCACTTATTTGTCTGTGTGGTCTGGATGTATACTGTACTTTCAAGTTCTTAATCCAACTTGAGTAGTGTCTGTCAGGATCAACCAGAAAAAGCATGCTCTACAGCTTCGTTATATAACGGAATACTAACGAGAGAACTAGGGTGATGAATTAAATGATTCAAGAGTAGGCTTACTACTCATAGGAACGATAGTTCCAACAGTTTTGGGTACGGTGTTTGTGGCTGGACGTCTCTATACTCGGGGAGTCATCACTAGAAACTGGGGATGGGACGATTTTTGTATTGTTATAGCATGGGTACGACACTCCGTTACATTACAAAGTCCCTTTACTGTTTATTATCTCTAACATCTCGACTAGTTCCTTACCGCCTGTGTTGCAGTCACCAATGCACTCTTCTGTAGCTTCGGCGGCGGCCGTCACGTTGAAATCCAGACCCCGTCGGACCTAAAACCCTTCTTCATCCTCGCCTTCGTATCTCGAATCCTCTACCAAGTATCTCTCATGATGGTAAGAGTTGCCATCTGTCTGGTCTATTCGCGAATCTTCCAAGATAGACTGAGTAAAATCATCGTATACAGTCTATTGGCTTTCCAAATCGTATCGACGATTCCTCTTACGTTGATTGTGGTTTTTCAATGCAACCCAATCGCTTCGCAGTGGGACTTTAGCATAAAACAGGTCCATTGTATTGATCCCTTACCGGGAATCATTGCTTTCACCGCTTGTAGTATTTTCAGTGATGTGGCGCTTATTGTTTTTGTCGTACCGAGAGTTTGTATGTTTTATCTTCCTTGCCCTCATATATTTTTCAATCGAGAAGAACAGTGATTAACAACACCCAAAAGTACCCCTCAAAATCAACAAACGTCAAAAGGCCACACTAGTCGCGATCGTCAGTTTTGGTATCCTCGTCATCATCGCCTCCATCCTTCGCTTCGTTCGCTCTAAACCTATTTTGTCAGAGAGAGATTATACGTGGGACCTGTGGGAAATCACAACATGGTCGAGTATTGAACTCAATACTGCATTATTCTGTGTTAGTGCTCCGTGTTTGAGACCGCTAGTCAGGAAGATGGTGCCCGATATTACGTGGTTGAAGAGTGCGGTGACTGCGAGTAGGAGTCAGGCAACGTCAGCTGGAGGGAGAAGGAAGAGCTCGGCTATGGGTTTGCATGGCAATAATGGGAATGGAGTAATGGGAGGAGAAGAGATTGCCCAGAATGATTTTAGAATGGCCTCGAGATTCACAGTGGGTGGATCATTGAGTTCTCTCAATAATTCTCGACCTGGAATGGGCAGGAAAGAGAGGAGAAGAGGGAGAAGCAGAGAGGAATGGGAAATGAGTGTGATGGGTTCGCGAAAGGGGTCGAGAGCTATAGTGGATGAGGAGGATTGGATTGGTCTTGATGATGAGGGGATAGAGGAAGATGAGAGGATTAGGGATGGGATGCAGGGTTTGAGCGATCCGGTTATGGGGGTTAGGACGGAGATCACTGCGAAAGGGTATTAGTTTTTTGGGGCGATTAAATTGGCGCAATTGTGAATAAATAAATGGGCGGCTGGATGCCAGGGGACTTCGTGGAACTCGAAGCAAGGCGTTTATCATATATACCGACTATACCACTTTTTTTGGAGACGGAAAGGACGAAAAAGGGAAAGCAGGGGGGCGGGCAAAAAAGGTCCAAAGAGAAGATATTCCCAGATACAATAAATCTGGATAATTAATCACCAAAGATGGCTTAGAGAATAGGCTCATAATTCATTGCTGTGGCAGCTATATGTCTTATCGTCTTACACTGCGTGCATCCTTGTCAATTCATGCGGATTTTGAGATTTTTCTCCATCAAATAATTCCCGACAATACACAAGATTGATTACAGAAACATGGAGCTCAGAGAACATCGATTTCGACAAGATCTCAATGGTCGATAATTCAAATATCTATCCCAGATAAATGGTTTCATTACCTGAACGCCGTCGCTTAATGCATACATTATTGACCTAGGTACCTTGTCCCCATCCGTTTCCTTCGTTTCTTGATGATATACAATTGACACGAAAAGATTACCTTCTGCCTCATCTACACGCTGCAGCGCCTCCCATACCGGGCATTCCAGGCATTCCACCGCCGCCACCCATCATTTTCTAGAGGCAAGTTAGCAAAACATCAATATTGAGGGCGAACAGAGGATATACCATGAGACTGGACATGTCAGGCATACCGCCGGGCATGCCTCCAGCACCACCACCACCGAGCATTTTCTATAAAGATTGTTAGCAGTGACTTGATGTTAAGATAACTAACAGGACATACCATCATGCTATTCAAATCTGGCATTCCACCGCCTCCGCCGCCTCCCATCGAAGCGAGTCTCTTTTGCATAGCGGCCATTTGTTGTTGTTTGTTTGCACCTCCCATTGCACCTTGTGCCTTTTGCATATTCTTCATACTTCCACCCATTGTCTTTGCCATACCAGCCATCATCTTATGTTGAGTTAATAAGTCCTCTATTTCCCTTACACTTGTACCACTGCCGCAAGCTATCCTCGTCATTCTAGTGGGTTGTTCGAGGAATATCTTTCCGTCTGAATCGAGTTCTTTGGCCGTCATAGAATCACAAATGTAAATCATACGTTTGAGCTTCATGGCACCATCCTCATCGTCCATTCCTTGCATCATATTACCCATACCAGGAATCATACCAGCCATTTTCGACAGAGGTCCCATCTTCATTATATTAGACAATTGATCGCGAAGATCACGAACTGTGAAAATACCCTCCACGATGTGCTTCATGGTGTCTTTTTGATCTAACTTCAAAGACTGAACATGCTCCATAAGTCCTTGCATATCTCCCATACCTAGCAGTTTAGAAACGAATTGTGTGGGTGCAAACTTTTCTAAATCAAGCATATGCTCTCCAGTTCCGATAAATATGATAGGTGTATGTGTTGCTGCAACTGCAGAGATTGCACCACCTCCACTTGCGTGCCCATCGGTTTTCGTGATAATAATGGCTCCAAAGTCGGCAGTTTCTTTGAAGGCCTTACTTTGCGCCTCAGCTTGCTGTCCTATACTGGCATCCATTACCATCACAGTTTGGTCAGGCTTCACAGCTGTTTGAATATCCACCATTTCTTGAAACAAAGCATCTTCTTGTCGATGTCTTCCACTAGTGTCCACGATAATAATCTCGAATTTCTCCTTCTTAAATTTATCCACACCCTCCTTTGCCACAACTGCTGGATCCGTTTGTGTGAGGGAACCATAATATGGAATCTTAGCCTTTGTAGCGTTTTGTTTCAACTGATCGAAAGCACCTGCACGGAAGGTATCCGCGCATACCAAGCAAGCCTTGAACCCCCTCGATTGATACCATCTTGCCAATTTTGTACACGTCGTAGTCTTTCCAGCTCCCTGCAATCCAACAAACATAATAATGTTCGCTTTGCCTTTCTTTGGCTTGAAAGGTTCGGCATGAGGATCGACAAGCTTGACTAATTCATCATACACAGCTTTTTGAATGACCTTCTTCTTGTTGACAGCTGGGGCAAGTTCTTTAAAGTTCACGGAGGCTTTGATAGATTTTCGTAGGTTTCCCACTAGTTTTACGTTTACATCGGCTTCGAGCAATGCGGAGCAAATCTCCTTGATCATGCCATCGAATGCCTAATTGATGTTAGTAGGAGGAACGTTGAGAGATCTTGACAATTGTCCTCCACACTGACCTTTTCATCCAAATTGCTAGATCTTGTGAGATCTGTGACTGCAGCATTTATGCGCCGACCTAAATCTTGAAGAACCATGATTATAATAATTTATGCGACAGCTTTATTGACAAATTCTAACGTCTGGCTCTAGATGAGATGGATGCATTTGGTGATTTATGTGGCTCGAAGATGTGGGACAAATAAGAGCGCGGGGAATTTAGTGTACCGAAAGGTTTATCCGTTCTCCGAAAAATCCAAAAATTTCCTGGTTGCGCGATAAGATTTAATTTCTCTATCAACCATCGATCAAAGTAAAACAAATCTCAATTCAATCACAACAACAACAATGGCTGGAAATGTTTCAAAGAAGAGTAAGGTGGAGGATGGAATGAAAGGAAAAACCGGTAGACCTGCCAAGAAATTCAAGAAACAAACATACTACGAATCCTCATCCGACGAAGAAGAATCCGCAACAACCCAAGATTTTCAAGCAGTTAATTTACAAGATTCAGAAGAAGAGGAGGATGGTCCCAATGATGCAATCACAGGCAGTTTATCAGATGAGGATGATGAGCCAGATCTCAATGCCGCAGATAACGAGTTGGAAGAAGAAGTCACCGATGCCTCAAATTCCGATTCAGAAAATTCAGATGACGATTCGGACACAAATTCAAATCCAAATTTAATAAAGGCAAGAAAGCGCAATGATCCAGAGGCATTTGCTACATCTATGTCCAAGATTTTGGGATCCAAGTTATCGGCGAGTAAAAGATCTGATCCGGTTTTGTCGAGAAGTCAGACGGCAATAGAAGCTAGCAAGGAAATGACGGATCTGGCTTTGGAAAAGAAGGCAAAGCATAAGATGAGAGAGGAGAAAAAGGCTGCAATGGAAAAGGGAAGAGTCAAGGATGTTTTAGGTGCTAGTACGGCATTTGATGCGAGCAATGGTCATGGAAATGGAGAAAATGTACCAAGTGTACAGGCAACAATGGAACTGGAAAAGCGATTGAGGAAAACTGCTCAAAGAGGTGTTGTGAAGCTCTTCAATGCTGTTAGGGCAGCCCAAGTTAAAGGCGAGGAGGCGGCCAAGGAAGCGAGACAAAAAGGAGTTGTGGGACAGGGAAGGAGAGAGGAGAAAATAAACGAGATGAGTAAGAAAGGATTTTTGGATTTGATTGCAGGTGGAGGTGGATTGAGGAAAGGAGAGATCGAAGAGGCTTGAAAAAGGATAGAATATCTTCTAATTACGTTTGGCATGGTATGGCGTTAGAGGTGGGATTTACCCCTCATGAGGGTTTCGTTAAAGCAAAGTACCTAAGTATCCACCAACTCCTTGTCCATCATTGATATGGAGTATATGTACAAAGGGCAGATACCCTTTTTAATATGTCCAACCTACAACCCAAATGCAATGCTTCCCTACACCATTATTCTGGGGTAATGTCTCAAACCATTCGTGACCGTACATGTGACAAAGACATGTCGCTCACCCGCATTAACTCTTACTGCTGAAATCGCTGGCCTGGAGGTTTCGTGTCATAGAAGGAAGCCTTACGCGCAACCCATCCATCTCTTTTGACATCACAATTTGACAACCCAATCTTGATGTTTCCCTTAGGCCGAACGCTAAATCTAACATATCGTTCTCATCATCATCGGGCTCATTCATCTTATCGTAGAATGCTTCGTCTTCGACTATGACATGACATGTTGAACATGAGCAAGATCCTCCACAGGCGCCTGTAGTGATGATCAGTTTGTGGTGGAAGGATAATTGTCTACCTAACTAACCTTCCATTTCCAAGTCATTGGCCTGTGCTATATCCAAAAGATTGTCTCCTGCCGATACCTCAAAGGTATGCTCGTCTCCCTCCTTATCGAAGAATGTAACATGTAACCTGCAAGTCAATTAGCATGGGTATAACAGTAAATATTGACAAGTGAAAAGACGTACCCTTCCCCAGGCTTTGGGGGCGTTACATGCCCATGTAGAGCTTTTGATGTAGCAGAGAATTCTCGACGTGCAGCTGTAGATCTCCTGTTCTGTCTAATCTCGCACATCTGCTTCGTGCTAGGGCGCGACCCTGATATCGAGAAGGGACATAACAGAGCAGGCGCTGCGGGGGGTCTGCAGGAAAATCGAACAGGACTGTCGGCTACTGTCGCAAACTCTCTTCGTAGAGATTGAATGGTGGTTCTGCGAATGCCTCCGAAGACTCGGCTTGTACTTCGAACTGCAGACATCTCGTCTTTATCGCGATTGTTGTGAAGAATGAGTGGGGTTGGGAAAGTGAGGAAGGTCCGGAGTTGAAGGTGGATATGTAAGTGAGATGGACGTAGACTTCTTCTGCCCGAAATGAGTATTTGATTTTTCAGATGCCTCTTGACACTCCTTGACACTTTTAAGGATTGAATCAGTAAAGGATATTCCTTCGAGAGTAAATGAATACTTTGATTGCTTAGAATTATTGCAAGGTTTCCACAACTCTTTGAACCTTTGAATCAAAAGCTGGTGGCATTACATTTTGTACTCATACAAAAATATTCGTAAATCCGCACACAACCAATCGGTGTATTGCGATTACTCCGAAATTTTGCGTGGTTCAGGGCGGTCGAACAAGCTGTGAGCAAGGCCTATTCACGGATAAGGCATATCAGTTACTCCAGTTCAGCCAGCCAGCCAGCCAGCCAGCCCAGCTTTGGGGCCAATGTAATCCTTGTTGTTGAACTCTCCAATTGAACATTGTAGAAAAAAAAGCTTGAATACCTGGACAAGGTACTTCTTCCACCTTGCATAGACGGACCGACGTGGAAAACAAAGAGACGACGACATCAACTACCTAAGTACATCAGAGAATTTGTGTAAATTTTCATTCCCCTCGTTTTTGTTCTTGCATGCAACATAACCCAAAATGTCGACCTCAAGAGAAGGTCCAAACCCGTTGAGACCATATTATGTTCCACCTTCTATCGGAATACCTCAAGAAGTACCTATAACGACTTCGGGAACTCATGGAGTAGGATTAAAAAATGGAAGTGCAGCTTCCTATGCATCTTCCGCCCGAGACATATTCTCAGATATTGACTACAGTGACTATCTATCGGATACCTCACCATCTACCATCGAATCGCTTCAGAAGTTCATCAATGAGACTTTTACCAACTATGCGGGGATATTGTGCGGACAGCCCTTCGAGGTTGCAAAAACGATTTTGCAGGTAAAAAGTCAAGATATTGAGGAAGGGACAACACCGGCAGCTACAGTGGAGAAAATAAAACGACGACCATCAGAGTACAACGAGGTATGATTTTCTAAGTGAGGGGTCGAGATGCGGAGCTAATCGGAATCTAGAACTACCCCTCCGATGACTCTGATGCGGACGAGACAGCTTACTTTACATCGGCGGCACCTCGTACAAAGTCATCGTCCCCATCGAGGCGTCGGTATAGCAGTGAAGGATCTGGATGGGAGGACAAATCCATTCCCAAAATTACACCACCAAAGCCAAAGCCTGCACATCAATTAAACCTTAGGAGATCAGATTCTATAATGGAGGTGATAGCGCAGGAATGGTCAAAAGAGGGAGCTTGGGGTGTATGGAAGGGTTCCAATGCAACTTTCATTTACGGCTTTCTACTGAAGACAATGGAAAGTTGGTCAAGCAGCATGATATCAGCGGCGCTGAACATTCCGGACCCAGGTTTAGCAACATTAGCATCGCAAGTTGATGTTACTGGTTCTCCTAGCCCATGGACATCGTTAAGTGTAGCAATAGCTGCTGCTGCTACTGCGGGTCTTATTCTTGCGCCTCTTGATCTTGTGAGGACGAAGTAAGTCATTTGTTGCCATCTTCAAAATATAATGCTAATTCAAATAGGTTGATTCTCACCCCAACTTCAGATCCTAAAAGATCGCTCACCCACAACCTCAACACCCTCCCCTAATATATATGTCCTCCATTGCTTCTCATTCCTACCATTCTCCACTCAATAATCAAGCCCACTATATCGCACTGCACTCCGCTACTTCTTCGAACTCGTCTCTCCATCGATCCTACTCTCACTCCCACAAGCTACACAACATTCACATTCCTTGCTCAAACACTAGAAATCTTCATTCGTCTACCCATTGAAACAGTTTTACGTCGTGGACAGGCTTCGGTGCTCGCCTCAACCCAATATAACGAAACTCAAGACCTTAAAACAATTGTCGATATTGGTCCATACAATGGAGTAGTAGGTACAATGTGGTCCATTGCCAGAGAAGAAGGAGAGTCATCTAGTCCCGAGCCTATCGCTAGTGTAGGCACGGCGACACCATTGAGGAAGATTAAGAAAGTTCAAAAGAAGGGACAAGGAATCGAGGGATTATGGAGAGGATGGAGAGTTGGTGTATGGGGATTAGTAGGAATGTATGGAAGTAAGGCTATGAGTGGTGCTGGAAGCACTGAAGGAGAATTTTAAGGACGTCACAATACCTACTTGTTGTCTATGACAATCATGTTTCAAGCCAGTTCACAACTTTATGGACATGATGGGATGGGATGGCGTTGATTGTTGCCATTTTTTGGTTTGGGAACGATGGAATAGCTCTACTTCCATATATAAGGCGCAAAGGTCACTGGCGTTAGGATAACGAAGATATGTGAAATGACAAAAGCGTAACTCACCTCTACTTATTTGTTCTGTTTCCATTTCTGCCGTGCAATACTATGTGATTTGTTTTATACTTGATGTTGGTCTACATTTATCTACATTTATCTACTCTTTTTGGATTGGTTTATTTGAGTTGCGCCAATTTAGTATGGTGATTTTCCATGCATCAATCCCACTAGCATCTTTTTATTAATGCCGCCTGCGCCTCTTATTAAGCAGCAATATTTTTCCTTATTTCGCTAGGGAGCGGGGGAGGCAAGCAAAGTAATTATTGGAGGAAGCGACATATTCAAAGATATTTTTAGAGCGGGAACAGGAGCTGCAGGCCGAAGCGAAGGTTTGCCGTGATTTTGGTGTACGGTATGTATTTGCGAAGAGGGAGAGTGCAAAGGGGAAAGGGGAAAGGGGAAAGGGGGGGAGGGGG